>VZTY01012520.1:0-23519 GCA_013400935.1 Turnix velox | reverse complement strand
AATATATTTATACATATAATTACTTAAGGGAAGATTCACCATACCATATTGTTATACTATAAATGCTTAAAAATCAGTTTTTCCTGGAAAGAGGTATTTATCAGTACATGTCAAAAGAAGTTGGATCAGAATGTTTCTTTAAAAGAAAAGATACTGCTTCTTCAAAAAGTCTAAAAGAGAGAGTCAGAGCTCCACTAGGAGTCTGTCAATTAACAAAAACTGCACGCTCATTCTTAAAAAATAGAAAATCAATATGTTTTATTACAATTAGGCATACAATAAGGGTATACATTCCCTTCTCAACATTTAGTAATCCAGCATCCAACTTGCTGTTTTTGCTGTAATTTACATTTTGCATCATCTTTTGACCATTAAATGATGCAAAAGCAGAACATAAATAATGCTGTAGCTCTGGGGTTTAAAGTGACCAGGTAGAGTCACTAAAAGCAAAAGAACTTAAAAACAGTTTCTACAATGTGATACAAAAACATGGGATTGGAAAAAGTTTGTTTTTCTAGTAAAAATAAAAGATATATTTCTTAAAAGCACAAAATTCACAACCAAAAGTGTTCCCAGCAGAAATACAGGGACTCCCCTGCATCTTACAACAGGTCGATACTAGTAAAAGAAGGAGTGCCTCAGCTGTGCCCTGAACTGTTAATGTTAGCCTGTACAGCTACGTCCTGAGATCGCCCTAGGAGGCTCTTGACAATGAAACTTGAGGCAAACTGGCTCGATAGAAAAAACCTTAATGAGAAAGAATTACTACAAAGTATTACAGACAAAACAAATAAACACTCATTTTAATCCCTCTTCTTGCAAACTTCACTTTTCAGATTATACTCATGAAGACTGAAATAACAACCAAAGTGAGCAACTCCTAAAAACAAACCATGTAAACCCTAGAAATTTCTTTTCACACCTGAGGGTCAGGAGCCTTCTCATGATTAAGAACACTGAGGGAATAACTATGAGATACAAACCCCTAATCTTCTCCCGTCAGTTCTGGAAAACACAAGAAAAAACAAATTAATTTGAGCTAATACTTGTAGTGGACCTGATGGTTTGTAAGTTCTATTACTGTAAAAATCAAGCATTAGCAATCTTGACTTTCACTGCTTTTATGTCATAGAATTGCTTTTAAGTGAAGAGACATAATCTGTTATATATAACTAGACTAGATATTATAAAGGAGTACAAAATTTTTTTTCTACAACTATCCAATGTACAAAATATATTCAGGATTCTACAGACAGGTACCTGGAATTATCTCCTCTCTATAGACCATCTTGGAGCTTGTCCCGCACCAAAACTTAACACATGCCAGCTCCTCCAATCAGAACAGCAGAGCCTCCCAACCTACACCTCCCCACCTCCTCTAACTGCTACTAGCCACTCACCTGGGCTGCCACAGAAAAAACTGCCAATACTACCCAGCACACAGAAACAGAATCTCCACAACTCTGTCAAGTCAACAGGATAGGAATGCTACCTACGTGTTCCTTTCCCCAGCCCACAGCTGCTGTGTATCTTCTACTCCAAGGACAGCTGGGATGCAACAGCATTATTCCTTCTAAAAACTTGAGATAAATTTAACCTTCTCAGATATTTTAAAAACAGGATATTTTAAAAAAGGAACTCGTTTTTGCTCCTTTATCTTAAGACCCTGTTTTCAAAAGCTGTATCAAATAAATACATCTCTGTTTGCAGCTCCTGGCATAGGCAGAATTGATGGAAATCAATAATCATCACTACTAGACTTGTACTACATACTACTATATAACATACACATTTACTTTATAACTAGGTGAAACATTCCTCTAAGATACTAAAGGTGGACTTCATTACTATTTTATACGATCTTCAAATTAATTTCACACCTTCAACTTGTACACAGAAAAAGCCAAACTATTTTTTTTCTACCTTTATTACTATAAAGAGCTCTATTTCTAGGATTTTCTGGACATTGTTATGTGAAATTATCAGGACTTCAGGAAGGTCAGCCCTGTATTTTATAAAAACCAAGAGCCATCCACTATTCCCCAGGAGAAAAAAAGCAAAAGTAAAGACATTAATATCCATGAAAAAAAACTAAAAACTCACTCACTGTCTTCTGTGGGAAGGACCTGCAGAGAATAAATCCATTCTATTATATCATCTTTGTTCACCACATCTAAGGAATCCAACATATCCAGACCAGAGAGTGCGAAAAATGCAATTGTCAACCTAAAAGAAAAAGATAAGACTTACACTTCCCAACAAAAATATCACAGGGAAATTAATAAACGGTTGCAGAAACAAACATCTATGAATCTTAATTTTCTGCTTTTGTCAGAGGTGCAACACAAATGTATCTACAGGACAAAGTAATATTCTTTGTGCCATAAACATTTTTCTGTCTTAACAAGGCTTTTCATATAAGCCATCTCTCCTTTTATATAGTAATTTCACACCATCTCAGACATTAACCTAAGGGCCTGATCACCTCAAAAACACAGCACAAAGTCAACTATGTTATCAGCATATGAGACACTAGTTCTCTGTGATGAATTCTTGCATGAGGAATCTCCTAAATATGGAGGTAAGTGGAGGTAATCCAAAACTGCAGTAAGCTGTCTGGCACGTTGTCTCAGGCACAATTCCAGATGCATACAAGTTAGGTATCAAACAGCAAGGCTTCCTCTGTAATCAATGCATAAAGAGATATAAAGGATCCTTACCATCTTGTTTCTTGTCATTTGGCATAAAGGAGCCTAGATAACTAAGCTAAGCATTTAATATTAATCACGTTGCCCAGAGAAGTTGTGCATGCCCCCTTCTGTGGGTGTTTTAAGACCAGACAGGATGAGGCACTCAGCAACCTGATCTAATGGGAGGTGTCCCTGCCCATGGCAGGGGGGTTGGAACTAGAAGATCTTTAAGGTCCCTTCCAACCCAAAACATTCTATGATTCTATGTAAGAATGTAATCTAGGCATAAAATACAGGAGTGCAGTATGCTGAACTTCTGTCTTGCCCACAGTTTGTTTCCTTCCATAAACATCTGCTACTGTATCTGTAAGCAAAACCTTTTACGAGGGTTTTGGGTTTACCTCAAACCATTGCATTCACCTAGCTCACAGCATGGCTCCTCAACTGCATTACCTGCTCTAATAATGCAATGTGTTGGGACCTTGAGGTAGTCTGCTGAGAAAAATCATTCTCTCATTATACCTTGGATGTTCTCAGATGGATTAAAATCAGCTGGATGTGCATTGTGCCACCCACATTTGCATCTGTGTGTCCTTCTTCTAGAAATTCTTGCTCTCATTTCACCAGAACGGATGATGGATTATGAAAGAGCTGCTACACAGGCAAAATCAGTTTTGCATACATAGGAAAACCACAGGTTAATGCCAGCTTTCCTTAGGAGACAAAGTTACAATTTGTAGTTACCTCAAAAGCTGCTGAGCAAGTTGGGTGATCAGTAGTAGGCATCTCTGAAGATGTGGACAGATACCTCTACAGTCATTTAATTTCTCTATGCAATTCTGATGTAGAATCGCCAACAGTACAACAAAGAAAAATGGTGGTGCAAAGTCAGCCCAAAACACACTTTTGAAGTTGTTCTTCTAATTAACACATAGTAGCCAAGTGATGCAGCAGACTCTGATCTCAATAAAAAGGCACAACGTCAAAGGGTGACATTCCCACCAGTGGGATAACCACCTGCTACAGTCACCACGTAGCCACTCACAAGTAGAATTTAAGTCAACAACTTCTGCTTCAAAACTGTTATCAAGCACAAGCAGTGGTCACAACTCGGTGACTTGTCACGAGGAAGTTACTTTGACCCTCAGCTTTTGCATTGCTTTTCAAACTCATACAAACATGACATTTTACTCTGTGATCTCTTTGAATATTAAGCCCTCTTCAAAATCCCCTTCTGCACAACTCTAAGGTCCCCACAGTAAAAAAAACAAAAACAAAAACCAACCAAACAAAACAAAACAAAAAAACACAACAAAAATAATCAAACAAAAATCAAACATGGAAGAGTGAAAAGGTTCATTACAGCAAGTATTCAGGGACAAAAAGTTTAAAACTTGCTCTGCAATAATTGGATTTCAGTATACATCTTTTAGAAATTATTATTATTACAAATAAATATTTTGAGTAGAGGGAGCAAAAAAAAAAGTACATTGCACACAAAGGTATCTCTACATGGAACAAGAGTATCTTTTAAGATCTTTGATGACTAAAAGATAGTCTTTCCAAGTGTAAAATTAACACTTTAAGGCTACCGTCAATTTTTGATCTGATCAGATCTGTGAAACTCAAAATCTGACTGTGAATTTCTGATTTTTGTAAACACTTGCAACAATTTTTTACTCAAACTATTTCAATACATTTTGACACTGTTACCCAGCTAAGATAGTGACAAGAAAGCAGAAACAGCATGAGAAGGCTCCCACTAGGACCAGCTGCAAACCAGGTCCAAAACACAAAGGCTGTAGATACATGACAGATCATACTTAAAAATATGTAAATCAGATAAATGTATGTAAAAAGTGGTTTTACATGTAGTTAAGTTTCACTTTGCTTAAGAGCTGATTGTATTATTAGTATCAGCATGACTGAGAAACAGCCTGTACAGTGTGTTGCAATTCACAGAGTGTGCAGTAACATGTGGCACCCACTGGATGTAGACAGGTCCTGGTACAGCCATCTAAATACTGCCTTTTAAGATAACCCCTACATTTGGCATCTTTTCTTGATTCCTTCTATGACGTGACTGCACGTGTATTAATTTAGGAAGTAAAAAAATTTACAGATGAGATTTGTTAACTGATCTGCTGAAAGCTAACAGAATACCTACTATTTGTCTTATGCTCCCTGACAAGACAAGCAAGTTAAGACATTTCGGATGACAGACTCAGAACTCATCCTCTTCAGACATGGACAAAGACTAGTTTCTCAGCAGAATTCAGAACGCATTGAGAAACTGAAAAAGCCCACACCTGAGTAGAGTGCCATGAAGAGCACCATTAACTGCGTAACAATGCCATGCAATGCCACCGTATGAAAGATTTCAGAGACAAGTAGAGAAGTCTTCTCCTTACTGTACTGACTGATCAACTGCATTACTTAAAAACTAGTGTTGCTGATGCTGCATGCAATAACTACAGAATAATGATGAAGGCAAGTAAGTCCAGAAAATAATGTTAAATCAAATTTCTTTAACATTACCTATCATTACCATTTTATCTTACCTAGTCCTTTAGCATCTGATGAACTGCAGCTTCAGTTAAAGTAGATCAGCACTGTGGGGAAAACTTCATCCTCTAAGCCCCCACCTAGTTGTTTCTGCTGCAGTGCTGTGAATGAAAACCAACTCACTGATACTTCAGGGTTTTTTTTTTTACAAGTTGCTTCTTTATTTTGTTGAGTTTCCATAAGCATTAGCCAAGGGACATCATAAATGCAAGAACAAGAACAATGAAAATAAATGGTTAACAGCAATTCTTTCTGCAGCAGTGCCAACTCAAGAGGCTTGCTGAACTTGGTGACCTTGAAACGATTAAAAACCAAACTTATTATCTTTAAGGACAAATCAGGTAAGAAACATTTATGTTTCTCCCCTGCTAAGAATTTGTTAACAGTCATGTAAGCCCATCCATGGATGTGCATGCTATTGAATGAGTAATGCCTAGAAAGAGTTGAGTACGGCATGCCTAGGCTTCTTCTAGCTGTCATTTAAAGTAACTGACAAGGTACACCAAAATNGTCATGTAAGCCCATCCATGGATGTGCATGCTATTGAATGAGTAATGCCTAGAAAGAGTTGAGTACGGCATGCCTAGGCTTCTTCTAGCTGTCATTTAAAGTAACTGACAAGGTACACTTTCCAATTCTTAATCAATTACATTTCTTAATGAAATTATTTACATCTGTGAAATAAAAATTTCTATGTTTCCTTTTATAAGGTTATGTTACATGCCACAACACATCAGCTCTACTCATACTAGTCTACAAGTTTTTGTCAAACACATGTAATCTCAGCAGAAAAAGAAGCTTGATTTAGCAGGAACACTTGATTAAACCATCAAACATTCTTTACGGCATGACCCACAAAGTCTACTGGGTACTGTCTATCTTGACTTCTCCAAGGCCTTTGACACTGTCACCCAAAACATCCTTCTAAGTTGGAGAGATATGGATCTGATGAGCAGACTGTTTGGTGGATAAGGAACCAACCAGATGATGGCATCCAAAGGGTGGCCATCAATGCTCAATGGCTGGAGAGGAGTTATGAGTGGTGGCTCTTTGGGAACTGCTGGGACCAGTGGTGTTCAGTGTCATCATAGATGATACAGACAGTGGACCTGAGCAAGTTTGCAGATGATACCAAGCTGAGTGGTGGAGTCCACAAATCCGAGGGATGTGATGTCATCCAGAGAGACCTGGACAGGCTAGGTATGTGGGCCTGTGCAATCCTCATGAAGTTCAACAACGACAAGTGCAGAGTGCTGCACTTGGTCCAGGCTAATCCTCATTACCAATACAGACTGGGAAGTGATGTAATAGAGCTCAGCTCTGTAGAAAATTACTTGGGGCTACTGATGGATAAAAAGCTGGACATGAGCCAACAGTGTGTACTTGCAGCCCAAAAGGTCTATCATATCCTAGGCTGGATCAGAAGAGATGTGGCCAGCAGATCGAAAGGTGATTCTGCTTCTTCACTCTGATTTCATGAGAGCCAACCTGGAGTACTGCATCCAGCTCTGGTGCCCTCAGCACAAGAAGGGCATGGACCTGTTGGAAAATGCTTAGAGAAGGACCATGAGGATGATCAGGGTCTAAGAGAGTTGGGGCTGTTCAACCTGGAGAAAATAAGGCTGCAGAGAGACATCACAGTGGCCTACTGGTACCTGAAAGGGTACCCTTGAAAAGCTGAGAAGGGACTATTTGTCAGAGTATTTAGTAATAGCATGGGGGGCAATAGTTTTAAACTAGAACAGGGCAGGTTTAGATTAGGCAAAGGTTCTTCACTGTCAGGGTTATGAGATACTAGAAAAGGTTGCCAAGAGAGGAGGTGGAGGCCCTATCCCTGGAAACATTCAAGGCCAGGCCAGACGAAGCTATGAGAGATGTGATCTAATATAGGATGTCCCAGCTTACTGCAGAGGGGATGGTCTAGATGACCTTTGAAGGTCCCCTCCAAATCTATGATCCCACAACCTGCAGGAGGTACAAGCACCTAACAATAATACTGTTCAAGTAAGAGATCAAACCCTCTATGTATCTCTGAATTTTTATCAAGTGCAGCTTGATGATCAAATTATGTCTTCTTGTGCCTCAGATGTAATTGATTACATTATGCAAATTTAGCAATCTGAAGTAAATGCATTCTAAAGTGAATATAGGAACAAGCATCCATCTAATTCAGTGAGTAACGGACTTCAGTAGTACTTTACCTTTTATACTACTTACTGCAGTTTTAAATTATTCGTGTTAGATAAACAAGAGACTTCTGCATGCTGACTCTGACTTAAGCAGAAGACTTAAGTAATTTATTTTAATCCTTCTTGGTATCCAGAGAAGATTAAAAGAGTGAAGCACAGGACCGAAAATAGACTAAAAGGCTCAACAATGCCAGGGAGTTCACACCAGCAGACTAAATCCCTACACACAACCCATATTTTCTGGCAACTGCTTTCCGCCGCGCGGATTAGACTGAGCACTCTCCTTTCAGCCCTGCGGGGTGCTGCAGGCTGCCCACAGCCGGGGGAAGCCTGACAGCTCTCCAGGAGGGGTCTCCCCACAACGCCACTGGCCGCAGCCGCAGGGAGAAAAACCGTCACCTCCCAGAGACGGGTGCCAGGGGAAAGGCAACGGGTCCGTCCCGCCTTCGCAAGACGAGGCGGAGGAGACCCTAGACCCCACTCCGATGGCGACAGGCCCGCTGGAGAACCCTGGCGCGCCGCCCGCCGACCGTCTAGGCTAGGATGAGCCCGGTCCCGCTACCTGCTAGTCTCCAGGGAAGAGTAGCGCTCGGGCAGGACCTGGAGGCAGCGCTGGAAGAACCGCACATGCCGCTCCCGCAGAAATTCCAGTCGCTCCAGCTCAGGATACTCTTCCCCTGAAGACAGCGGCAGCGATCCTGCTTCCGCCATCTTGCCGGCACCTGGACCCGGCGCGCACTAACTACGTTACCCGTGACGGAAGTCGCGTCTCTGGACGTCATTGCCGGAGGGCCCCGTCCTGAGGAGGAGGGTGGGGCAGCCGCGGCGTCCCGCTTGAGCCCGCGTGAGAGGCTCGAAGGTAAACGGAAAGGCACCGCGGCGACGTTTTAAAATACAAGGCCGAATATGCGTCATTTTGTCAAGCGAGTTTCATGACGAGTGCCCAGGAGAGCTGGCGGGTTCCCTACCACGGGCGTTGTCATCCCTCCAAGGGGAGGGTCGTCTGCGGCCCTTCTCGCGAGGCTGGGGCAGCACAATCACCTTGTATGTAACTCTCTTTTGTCCCGCCGCTCTCCCTTTCACCTGCAGGAATGGGTTCGAAGTGACTGGTGATGCATTCCTCGCGGCCTTTGGCATGTCCACAGTCATAGCTTACACGAATCTCGACCTGAGAATCGATCAAACGAACACAAAACTGTTGTGTTTCATTGATTACAGAATGAGCGACACGTATTACGTCTGCACCACATGAATAGATGCAGAGCAAAGAGAAGATGGCGGGCCTGCCAGAGACAGACTGCTCGCGCCATCCTGCATCAGGCAAGAGCAGAAACACGAAATGAAGTCAAGCTCTTTAAGGAGTCGGACCATGTTCCGAAACCTTTTCAGGCCGCCAGGCCCCCGAACTATGTGTAGAAAAACGTTTAAAAAGCAAGAAAACCCCCACGTATTTGCGTAAGTTACAGGCTTCACCTAAACCAAGTAAAAATCTCTTGCCCTTTATTTTTTAAACACAAGAATAACTACAGCAAAAATGCTGCTGCATTTCTGTTTCCCAGTAACAAATATGACTCACGCTTTTTAATTTTGCTACCTTCTAGATGAATACAAATCATTGAGGAAAAAGGTCATTTGAACAATCACATTGCAAACACAAAAAAATTCAAACCCAACAAAACCTTAAAATGAAAAAAAGCTATAAATCACCTTCTCTCTTAACTTTGCCAACTTCTTTTTTTTTTCCTCTCGTTTCTCTAATTCTTTTGCTTGTTTAGGTAGAATCCTTAGCTCCAGTTTATGTAGATCCTGAAACATACAACAAATGGAAAAGCAAGCTTTTCTTCAGAGGTAAAACAAATTGCATGAAATATACTTGAAGTTTTTTCACAGTTAATTGGCTTTGTTTATTTTGTCATAGTACACAATATGGTTATATGAGGTATACTTGCTATTGCTTGTCCTGCACAAGCAGATCATAGTTATGCAGTTTAGGGGGGTAGGTGGAAGGTGGGGGGTAGTGAAGAAAAAGTAGTAGTTTAATCTCTGTTTATAAAAATTAACATTAGCATTGTCCTGGTTTGAGGCAGAACTAGCTTTCTATTCAGTAATTTCACTTCTTGGTTAAGCCTATTGTCGATTTCTGACAACAGCATCAGCTCTCCAGTAATCAAATTTACATTTATGTAGGATCTAACTTGTCCTTATAGCTACTGCAACTTGCAGCATCTTCAAATTTTATTTCATATCTGCATACAACAATGAAGTCTTTTGAGGTTTTCTGAAGCTGAGTGTTACGCAGCCCAAGCTGTTTTCCCCAAACATTTTCACACAAAAGTAAATAAAACCACTTCTGTATGTGGAAGGAAGTATGGGGTTGGACAATCCTGTAGAATTTAATCACTGAGGAAAAGCAAGATTATTATCTAAATCAAAGTTTTGTACTGTGTGGGGATACAGAGAGCAGAACTGTTAAGCTCTGCAGACAAGTATCAACCTTAGGAGAAAGATACAATGGTACTTGTATGAATGAAGCTGTGGGAGCAGTGAACAGTACTGGGAACAACATCTAATGGAAACAAAGGACATCTGATATTTGTGTAGATAGCAGATATGTTTAGTCAGTAGGGTTTACATTGGGAATTAACTGATAAAATACAACTGCTAGGTTGGAAAATCACTGCTTGCTAACAGGCTGCCATATAAACCACACAGCAGCTCAATAAAGGGTCTTCAATTCACCACTTGGAGTTCATGCCTTAATATGCTTCTTGTATGTAATAGATGCTATTATTTATAGTGAATCAAAAATAGATTTAAAGGAATTAAATGTATTCTTAACAGTACAAAGTCAGCAAATTTAAATCTATGACATTAGTAACTGGAGATGTAATTACGCACATGCTCTTGAAACTTAGTAACTTCTTCTGCAGCAATTCTTTCCCTTTCCTCCTTTACAGCTTCCTCTCTCCTCTCCTTTTCAAGCTTTTCAAGTGCCTCCTTTTCTTTCTTCTGTTAGTTATACTTTTCCAACAGCAACTTCAAATGTTGTTGGTGCTGCACTTCTTTTTGTTGCCTTTCTCTGTCTCTTCAAGTTTTAGTTGTGATGCTTGTTCCATTGCAAATGCTATTGCGTTCCATTTCTCCCATGCTTTAATTTCTGCTTGTTGTCTTTTTCTTTTGTCTTCTCTTTGCTTCTGGGCTTCTTGCTGTAGTCATTTTTCTTTGAGCATTTTTTCTGATTTCTCTTTCTCCTTCAAGTTGCTTTCTTTTTCTTGCTGCTGCTTTTTTTTCCACTTCTTAATCGACAGAGATAAAACAGCAGGTAATGAAAAACTCAGGTTTTTATTACAATTTTACACATTCTTATAGATTTGATCTGACAAAAATGTATGTTCCCAGGATACAAACACAAAACTAGAAATCTACTAAAGGCAAACCTGAGGCAATCATGTCTGCTTCCTCACAATTTTTTTTTTCAATTTTAAGTATCATACAATCAGGTTTAATATGTGCCTACTAAAAGTACTTACATTATGGCATTTGTATTAACTTTGGGTAGTTAGGAGTGTTGGTGTAATAAGCTTTTTTTAATGCTACCATATTTTAATTTTTTCTTCAAATTAACAATTCCACCTGCTATTTTCAGGTTCAGAATTCAGTTTTTATGTCATTGTATTTTCTATTATTTGCATGTATAATTTATTGAAGAAATCATAATTATGTCAGCATGGCATGCATATATGGCCTGTGTGGTAAGATAGATATTCTTAGGGATAGATGTAACAGGAATTGCAATTTCAGACAGGATCATTTACTGCTCTGGAACTGCCAATCTAACGCATTTGATCACTGCCATCATAAACAATTTAATATACACTGGTAATACATAGTCCACTCAAGTGTGTTGCTCTGTCTGTTCTTATTGGTAATCCTTAAATATATTTGGCAAGTTGAGGATACTGGAGTATCCTCACCAACTAGAACAGAAATCCACCTAGCATTACCACCAGACACCCAATTAGAAAAATAAGAAATGAATGCATTCTAAAAACAAGTTCTTTTTCTTAAAGTTTTAAAAGTTTTAAATATTTTACCTCTCTTTTTCTTTCATGTAAAATTAGAAATGCCTGATACCATTTGCAGTGCTGTTCAATATCTTGAGATACACAAAGGCTTCATCCTTGTAAGACAGCCTTCCTTTGTGTTTTGTCCAGATTTTCAGAAAATTTTGACGATCATAGTAATCCCAGCCTCCTTGCCTCCCTCCTGTTCGTTGAAGAAATCTTTCAAACTTCTTCAGGTAGATGATTTTCTAGTGTTTTAGGAATTGAGACCTTGGTTGATGGTAATTTCAAACCTTTTTCCATTGTCGAGCTGTCTAACACCCACAGTTCCACTTTTCTCTCAAAGACACTGAGTTCAACTATGGCAGTTTTTTCCTCTTTGCAAAGCTGCTCATATCTGAAAAAGAGACCACTGAAATGTAAGAAAGAAATCCAGTATTCATTGTTCATTCACCAAAAATTAATTTTGTAATTGTTCAATACCACACAAAAAAACATTCTTCAAACACAAAAACTGAAATGCTAACACAGATGATAGTCCAGTTGT
This sequence comes from Turnix velox, assembly GCA_013400935.1. NCBI lineage: Eukaryota > Metazoa > Chordata > Aves > Charadriiformes > Turnicidae > Turnix > Turnix velox. Next base: position 11,464 of record VZTY01012520.1, on the reverse strand, counting down.
AATGATCCAATAATAAACCACTACACAATCAGAATTGTTACCATTCTAGTGAATGCTTTTATGGCACTCCAGTAACCACTAACTCAATCCCCTCCTGACACCAGTAGAGAGAAAAACAAGAAAACCCCACACACACACTTCAAAATTACAACAGCAAGATCAAAAAAACCCACAATATAATCTCTTCTCAGCGTTTCTCTGAAAAGTCTTCCTGTGGGGAAATAATTGTTAAACTGGACAGCCTCACTAAAAGGTTGCTTATTGAGATTCTAAGGTGGCTACACTGAGTTTTGATTTACATACCACAGGAATCAGAATACTGAAAGAGTGAATGAAAAGAATTGTTTACATGATTAATGCAAAGTTTTCACTGTGTTGTGAAAACACATTTTCTTGTAGTTGAAATGTATAGACATACATTTGTCTTTGATCCTGTTTAAAAGCACTGATGACATTTTCAACTTCTTCCATTATTTCCTTGAGCTTGTCAACAACTAAAAAGGAAAAGAAAACAGCATATAATTTAAGAATTCTATAATATTTACCAGTGATTCAGCCAGAAATGTAGGTACCTGCAGAGAACTCTGGGACACTTTTATTTCAGTGTGCAAAAAAGCATGCATTTCCATCTCAAGCAGCCTGAAAAGATAAGATTCTCATTTATTCAAAAGCTGTGATTACACAGTCATTTAGCTAACTGGAAGCAGATCCTGGAATAAATGTTTATTTCCATTAAAGTCTTTCTGATTTACAGAGTAGGTCAGTCTTACTCTTAAAAGCTTCCACTTTTGTTTGTTTTAACAATGCAATTAAGAATTCGACTGAAACCTTTGATTTACATGCGGCTGTAGCAACTCTGTTTAACCTTCAGATCAATACTTTTACAAAGCTGACAAAAAAACGTCAAAGTAAGACTTCATTCTAGAGAAGATCTGTTTTGCTGTCTAGAGAAGATCTATTTTGCAGTGGGTAGAAAAAAGTTTTAGAATCTGTTTCAAACCAGCTCATCATCTCTTTGTATACATTGAACACAAAATTTAATTAACCTGGCTTTAAAAAAACAAATACATTAGTACATTTATATCTCCATGCATGTGTGTATATATTTTTTTTATATATATGTGTATATTTACTCTGATGTCAGCTTTCATGCTTTGTTAATTCTTGGTATCTTTGCAGACAGCTTATATTGCATTTTTAATAGAACAGTCACTGAGTAAATGAAATGAGATGTATCTTGCTCTCCACTAGGCTTCAACCACAGCTCAACATAAGGCAGCAAAGCATTACAGAAGAAGTTTCTTCAGTGCCCATTTTCCAAAGTTTCAAAACATACAAACTGAAAGAGCTGTTTCAGGATTTTCCACAGAATATTTCAACTCAGACTTAAAGCCACGTGGACAGATAAAAATTACTGTATACCCTACTCTGTGACCTCTTACCAGAGGAAAGGAACTGCATCTAACAGCAACTAACTTTATTTTACTTAGGGCAAAGAGCAGATACAGAAAAGAAACAAATTCACACCATTTCTAAGACAGTCAGCTTCTGTTTCCATGCAGATCTGCATCACCTTTCACCATTCCTTTCATTTCTGCATTCTTCTCTTCCCAGATTTTTGGAAAAGCAGATAGACTGAAGAAGTACTATCCCAAGTCTGCAGAAGAGTCACAAACCCAACAGCATGGAAAACCTATTTATAAAGGAAAATGTTTCTAAATCTGTCATCAGGACTTACATTCTGGTGTAGGCTTCACATCGTTTAACTCTTGGTGAAGTCTATTCACGTCATTCTGTATTTCTGATAGCTGCTGCACGATTTTAGCTCCTGTTAAACAAAATAAAGCACTGATAGTTGTGGCAACTTCTCAGCACATTAAATTGAGTGCAAGAACAAAAGCAATAAGGTGTCAAAACCAAACTGGATATTTCATCTGAGCAAGGACACAAATTCTGCATGATCATAAGAAACAGCCGTAATACTTATCATTTTAATGTGACTGTAACTGCAGGTAGTTGACTGCAGGGGCCATGTATCTCTCCACACAGAGTCAACAGATTAGTAGCTTCTATTTCTAAAGGAATCAACAGTTAGGATTTCTTTTCCCCAAACATTTTATGAGGTGCTCAGAACATGGACAGTATTGCATGTGCGCAATTTTGAGAGAGACTTTGACCTGGGCCCCAAAACAATCAGCAGTGAAAACAAACTTGGAAAATGAATGTGAATGTACTGGAACAAGATTTATTTCTTTGCTGCATTAACTGAAGTATAAACAAATGTTTTCACAAACTCCAAGAACACAAGCACTTACTTGCTTTGTTTCCACTCAGCTCGACACCAGTCCATAAATACAATTATGAGGAGGATTATGATGTGGATACATCTTAGGTACTAATTAGTTGTCTCTTCTGTTCTAAAAGATTTGATTCAAGCAAAGGATAACAGAGTCCAAGACTTAAATGCAAAAAAGCATTGCTAAGACATGACCATACTAGGATACCTGCAGTGGGAGAACTCCCTAACCTCTGACTTGTGGAACATGAACTTGAGCAGGCTGAGGAGTGAGGTTGCTAGTGAAGACTGAGACAAAGTTGTTGAGGACCTTGACCTTCTTGTTGTCTGCTGTTACCAGTTTGCCAGTCTCACTCAGGCAGCTTTCTTTTTTCTTTTCTTTTTTTTCCCTTTCCCTTTCCCTTTCCCTTTCCCTTTCCCTCCCTTTCCTTCCCCTTTCCTTTCCTTTCCTTTCCTTTCCTTTCCTTTCCTTTCCTTTCCTTTCCTTTCCTTTCCTTTCCTTTCCTTTCCTTTCCTTTCCTTTCCTTTCCTTTCCAACATACTTGTACAATTCTTTTTTATTATTTTTAATATCCCTTGCCAAGATCAACTCCAGCTGTGCCATGGCCTTCCTGATAACTATCTCTACACAACTGAGCAGCATCCCTATATTCTTACCAAGGTATCTGTTTCCACTGCCTGTGCATCTCTTTCTTGCCCTTTTTGTTTGACCAGCAGATCCCGACTTAGCCATACTGGTCTTTTGTCTTTTTCTTACACCTTGGGATCAAGAGATCTTGCATTGTATGGAAAGCATCCCTCAAGATCTACCAGCTCTGTTCTATTTCATTATCCTTGCTGGTTGATCAACATCCACATGGAAGAGTACCAATGAGTAATAAATAGTCCAAGGTCTGTACCAAGCTGGGAAATTTCCTAGTGATGTCCTCAACACAGGCCCCAGAGATGCAGCGTGCTTTCCTAAGAGGTGGGTCTGACTCTCTCTGACTGGCAAATCAGACTTTTCGTGCTCCTCAAGAGGGAGTCAACTACAATTACAATATATCTTTATTAATTTTTTGAAGTGCCAGTGATAGGAGGGGGTAGGCCTTTCCAACCTTGGCAGCATCTCTAGTGAAGATGAACTGTTATCGACATCATCATCCACTGCCTGTCTTTCTGTATTCAGAGCCTTGTAACCGTTCTACAGAGGCACTTGGAAAGGGCAAGGAGGAGGTTAGCCTCCTGCCCCAAGCACAGACTTGCCTGCATTCACTTCTTTAAGCTACTCCCTTCAGCCTGTTGGAGGGAAGGATACAGGATCCCCTTAATTTTTTTCTAGTGTCTGTTACTATTTCTGTCTCAGGGAAGGAAAAGTATAGCTCACTACTCTGTCTCTTTCTCAGACTTCCTGATGCTCCTTAACCTTTCTGCTTCCTCTTTTAACTCTGCCACCAGGCTGAGCAGATTGTCCACTTGGTCATACCTCACTGTTCTCACTACTGCCATACATCAGTGAAAAGCACTGGCACTCCCTGGAGCCAAGATCTGGACTGCATGTTTTCATGTGAACAAACAACCAACACCAGTGTTTTCTGTTAAAATGGACAACAGAAAACCCACAAACAAAAAAGGAAAAATAAAAACCACCTACTTTCAGTCTTCCTGCTGACAGTCATGCTACGTTCCAGTTCTTCTAGTATGCTGTATTCTGCCCTGAAATCACTCTTCCTATTGTAAAGATGTCCAATTTTGTCTTTTTATATATTTGCAAGCCTGGAATAAAAAGGCTGCCACGCTGAGACACAAATACTTAGCAAAGGCACAAGATTTTCTTAGGTTAGAATCCAGGTGAGGACCTTAGATTTTATACACAGTTAACATGAGCATCTCAGATGTTATACACAGTTTAGTTCCTACAGCTGTTTTCAAGGAAAATCTTTCTGCAGTTACTGATGCAACCAAATAACTTGAACAAGAGTAATACATACACAAGAATATCACTTCACTGACAGAGAGTGGTCTACACACTGAAATGGCCTGAAATTTTATCTGTATGCTCACTATGAGGGAGCCTTATGAAATTTTTCACTGCGGAGGCAGGCTGTATTGATGCAGTTGCACACATAGATGGAGCCCCAGCACAATCAAGTACATTCCTCAGCCTTAAGATTAGTAACACTGCTACTGTAACTGAAGATTTGAATTCAGGTTCATTAGCATTTAAATAACTTAAGATACTAAAGCTGCTACCTTACCTAATCACTATGCATTATGTATAGTACAGAAGGTTTTGTGACTTGCCCTCTTACTATGGTACAGAAACTTAGTGATGGATTCGCAATGCTAAGCAACACTACCAACAGCTCAAGATACCCTGTCTCTGAGTAGCAGCTTGGTTCTCCAGCAGACTATTGTTGCTATGTGGGTCAGACCCTTCTATGGTGTAGTTTATGGTTCACAGTTTAAACACTTAGCACAGACAGAACAAACAGGCCCACATGCTGTGGACATAACTATGAAAGGATAATATGCCATAGCTAAATGGCATGTCTTGTTTGAAGCTGCATGTACTTTACCCAGGAGTCAGTCTCTGAGCCGTAACTCAGGATCCAGAGCAATCAAGGAAGAGCTGATTCAGTCAGACAGTATAAAACATACCCATGAGACTTAAGTGTCACTGTTCATTCACAACGACAAACCTCCCCCCTTCAACTACATGGTTGTACCAGTTCTTCCTCCTAAAGCACATTTGTGTAAGAAACTTTCCTATTCTTTCAGCTGCCAGTGTAGCTGTTACAGCACTCACTCAAATCCATTCCTGAGCTGTTGTGAAACCTCATCTTCCAAAGCAGTGGCCTAGATAAAGTGCCTTCAATCTCCTGTGAGGAAGCTGCTGTAATGCTGCTGCAATTTCCCTTTTTTTTGGTATGTCTTAAAGCCTTTAGGCTCCTAAAAGGCTAAGCACAGCTGAGCAGTAAAAGTGAAAACTAAACTACATCATGTGCACTTTCTTTTTCCTGCATCTAAAGAAAATGACTGACCAAAGTCCAAATGGTACTCACAACAAAATGGCATTTGAAGCTCATGAGCTTAACTTGAACAATTGTAAGTAACAACCACAATAATTTGCCTGAGCTGCTGAAAAGGGAATCTTAGCCTACCATAAAGTCTTGCCTTGAACCTTCAGTTATACTGCCTTTAGAACAGCATGAATATATACTTACGATGAAGTATTTAACTTACTGGGTTTTCAACTTTTCTGCAGTTCTTATGAATTCTACTTTCTTAGCATTTTCATCTTTCATCTTCCAGTTCTGAGACTGTTGACCAGCACCTGCACTACAGGAACAGCTGTCATTCTGTACGCAATAAAATAGAATATTATTTAAAACAGTATTTATCTTGTAAACATTCATTGGCCATTTTAAAGCAGTCAAAATTACAGTATAGAGTAACAGCATTACTTCACTTTCATGCTGACTTACAATTCAAATATTTTCAAGTCACACAGGAATAAAACCGGTGATAAGGGGCAGCAAGCTAATGCATTCAAACGGAAAAATAGAAAGACTGCAGCATCAGCTTGTTCTAACAGGACAGCTCACTACACTAATATCAAGGCAACTGCCTCGCTCCTGATACCTGTCAGTTTCTGGTAAGTCAGAGTAACTCCTAACCCGATGACAAGCAGGTAATCTACACTAGGCAGATTACCCCCATTCCATCACGTGCAAGAAAAGACAAGCTTAACTGCCAGAATCTTCTTAGCAACCCTTGCAAAGTGCCAAAGCTTATTAAGAGCGACCCTGAACACCCTTAACATAACCGATACCTTTCTTTTAACCTTTATCTTTACACTTCATACGAGGCTGCCTCCCTGCAGGCCTGCAAAGAGAGACTCCCCATAGAAACGGGGCTTCCTCAGAGAAGGGCTCCCTTTGGAGAGAAAGTACCCACAGAGAGTGTCCCCTCAACGAGGGGCTGCCTGCTGAGGTGAGGTCCCCTCAGAGAGGGCCTCTTCTCAGAGAGAGGTCTATCACAGGGAGTCAGTTCCCTCAGAAAAGCTCCCCTCAAACAGGGGCTGCCTCCTGTGATAGACACCCCCGCAAAGAAGGATTCCTCTCAGAGAGGGACTGGCCCTGCTGGTGAGTTGGGTATAAGTTCCTCGACCTTTACCTGTTGCTGCCCGGTGGCCGCGGCAGCTATAGACGTTGCCAGGGCAGCCATGTTAGCTGCTGCTGCGGCGCCGAGGGCCAGCCAGCGTACTGGCTGTTTCACCCTCCCAAAATCCTACGATTTCGACAGAAAAAAGACGGCGTGTCACTGCAGAGGGTCTGCCCCGCGAATGCCTGAGCTAAGTGGTGCCTCTATGAGAGGTGCTGCCGTCCCGAGCGCCTGCAGCCACTGAAGGTGTTCTCCAAAGTGAGCAATTGTGAACAATTGTTAAAGACAGCGGCCTCAAGAGGCCACGCTGTTCTCTGGTGGTGTTTTGAGGTCTGAGATGACTTGAAGAGCTGGGGACGTTGTCTGGGTGCCACAGGCAGGTGTCCCGGTCAGCACCGCTGGCCAACCTTCTGTGTGGGAATCCGTCACATTGTACGGCACCAAGTGGTGCTTCCCTTGGGGTTGGCTCTGGGTCCCCCGCTTCCTGCTCTGGTGTTCACTGGAAAGAGTCACTGTAATTTGGCTGCTATGACTGATTAGCAGTCTTGCATATATTAGGCTATTTTTTCCCCTCCCCTTCTCAGCTCATGAAGCATGCTTGTTATTTGCTCTGGTTCCATTTATCTTATGATATAAAGTTTTGTATGGATTACTTCCTTCAGGATCACCAGAGTGTACATCGTTATCTTGACAGAAAATAAAGTTTCACATTATTCAATAAGCTTTTGGGACTCTTGGGATCTTGTTTGTTACTCAGACATACCAATCAAACTTTCAATGAGATGCCAATTAACATTTTTGCAGAACAGAAATAATCTATTCATGCAGTGGCTTTGCTAGCAAAAGAAATTTTAACAATCTGGTGTTTCCCAGGTGCAGAACACAAAAGTGTTTGCAGATGCTACCAAACAGAGTGAACTGAAGACATTTTGCCTAATTGATGTTTTTAGTAGTGCTTTTCTGATATATTTTTCCTCTTTGTATTTTTTGTCTGTGTTTACATTTCAGTTCTTTGTATTTGTTGAATAGGGATTAACAAGTAAATGAGAATATTTCAAAACCTGAAAATAGCCATCAGCATAAATTTAGGAGGATTGTTTTCACAGATTGCTACCTGAAATGTCATTCTCTCCATTGCAGTGTTTCAGAGTCTTCTTGATCTTGTCCTTCATGACTGGATGTAAGAAAACACTTGAACTTGTTTATATTTGCTTTTCTTTGGTGACTGTCAGCCCTTCCATGGTTTCTGTTATTACTATCAAAATAGTAAGTGATCAGGGACTACTCCACAGCAAGCATTTTAAGAAGGTGGCGGCTCTAGTCATAGTGTAATTCAGGTACTGTTCAATATTTTATCAATTTCTGGATGGCAAAGGAAAAAGGTAGATATAGAACAAAAAAGCCCAAACATCAACTTCCTCCCCCCTCCACTAACCTGGCACAGCAATCAAAGCTACTTTTCCACTTCTGTTTATGGAAGAGTTGTCACTCAACAGTGTCTCACATTTTACTGAAATCCTTCAAGCTAAAGAGAGAAAAATGACCACGCAGTAGCATTGTATTCATATCCATGGGTTCCTTTAGGAAAATGCCTATCCTATCAGGAGGTGTAAGCATCCACTCACTGGATGCGGACAAAAGAAAACCTCCCTAAATAGTTACAGGGGAACTCAGAGTAGTTTTTTTATTAATGCCTTATCTCTTAGTCATGAACAAGAATGCATTAGGGAAGTTGTGAAGTGCCAAGCAGAAGAAACATCCGGTGTTAGAGAAGCAAACTGAAAGTCGTTTAAGAGAGAAATAATTAATTCATGACCAGAAGAAATCAAAGCCCCATGAGGCAGCTGTCCACTTACGAAAGCATTCATTAAATTGTCTGAATAACTTGAATTGTAAAAGCACACAGTTGCTGCTAATAACATGGGGTTTTCATTGTATTTTTATGCAGGAGAACAATGTCCCTGCTCTAATCAAACTCACTGATCAAAATGAAACAAACTCAGGGAAGCAATCAGAATATGAAAACAGAATATAAGCAGTTAGGAAAAAATGCAATACTACAGGTTTATTGATGATGGATAATATGTGCTTATTCTGAAATGCTGTAATAATACAGACGGGGGCGGGGAGGCAGAAGGGTATAAACAGTGCAGGGAGGGCACCTGAAAAGTACAGTAGGTGTAAGTTTGTTACTGGAGGTGTGAAGAGGGATGGTAATGTTCTGCACTGCTTTTATATCTAATTTTTGTCCACCAGGTGTCATCTGAGAAGCACTTGATATATACTAAAGGCATAGCTTTTGTGTTACTTCTTTCCAGAAACCATCAGCAAGCTTTTACTGTCTGTGGTAATGTAGCCTGCGCTCAGCCCTTCAGTCATCTCCATCATTCTTTACAGAATTGTCTGGTATGGATCCATCCTGAGACAAGCTCTAGAGTGGTAGCAGCTCTGACAGTCTGGATAGAAAAAAAGTTTGTTGCTCTGCAGCCTCAGTTCAGTGGCAGTACCTTACTTGCACCAGAAGGTGAGGAGCTCCAGACTAGGCATGGCAGTATAGAGGATCCTTTTATATTCCCTGGCAGAGTCCTACACCACAAACCCTAAATCATTTGGCCTGTCCTCATTATCAATACAGACTGGAAGGTGATGTGATAGAGGCTGCTGAAGGGCTACAGTATTGCAGGAATCTGTGACTGGGATAGTGAGAACCTGTGGAGATCGGGATCCCCCCCTGCAAAGCCCAAAATGTCTGTCAAATTTATAAATGGTTTGCAGATGTGGTAAGTGTGTGTGCTTGCCAGGTATTCCCTTGCAGTCTGATGCATCTAATAGATGTTTGCAGAGAGGAGAGAGTGACTCTATTGTTGTCCTCTGCATCATGTAACTTCTGCTATGAGTGACACCTTTCTAATTTAGATTATATATCTCTTTACCAAAAAAAAAATTAGCTTTTCTTTTACCATATGGGCCCATGTGAGCTTTGTCCTTCTGGGAGGTGATATTCTTCAAACAAGTAACCTTGTCAGTATTGTCATACTTTGTTTTGTGGGCACAAAATAATAAAAATAGTCAAACATACAGTTAGAGTAGAAATTTTTTAAAGTGGGCCCTATTAGGATTCTTGTTTTGTTCAGAGGACTTTTGTTGATGAGATGTGAAATCTTTTCAGTGGGGCACACAAGGAGAAGCAAAAACACCAGTTCCATGTTCCTGTTTTTAACTGCAATGCAGCAATGAGCACAGGCACTAGCAAAGATGAGGGGCCTATTTGTTAGAACTGGTTTACACTACATCTTGCCAGGAAAAGTATGCTTTTTCTGATCGGGTTTGTTGACTATCCAATTCTTGGATGGTAAAAATCACTGAGAGATGAAGCATAGATGTTGTTCAAATGAAAACCTATTTTCAGCCCTTAGAACTTGCATCAAGCCCGAAATATCCTCAAAAACTGGACTGAAAATTATTAGAAGACCTGTCCAAGGGCTGTCCGTGGGAAACCCAGGGAAGCATTCAAGGTCTCCTCATCACAATCCAGCCCAGGTACCAGAATCCTGCATATCTTCTGACATTAGTAGTAAACTCTTTAATTAAAACAAAGGTTGAAGTGAGTTTATAAAGTCTGGAGGTTCTTTATCAAAGGTTTAGTAAATCTGCAGAAATGTCAGCTTTTCCAAGGCAAACTAGAGCTCTGAAATTTTGAAAAGACAGCAAGTCCTTTGCACTTCAGTGGATGTTTCTTTTGCTAGTACTTGTATAAGAAAAGATTTTTCAAAAAATGAATTCTCTTTTTGACTCCCTTTAAAGCAGCAAAGGAGTTTTTTGCTATTGCTTTCTTTGAGGGTTTGCTTAGGCAGCTAACAAGAGACTTCTGTACCACCACAGTAATGAAATTTCTAACAGTTGTAGTATTTTCAGCATTTACAAATGAACTTTGAAAGCCTGAATCTGTAAAAACTGAACTACCATCCAGGAAAACTGGGAACAAGTTTCCTGCTTTGTTTCTCAGGAAGGAATAAAAAAAAATAAAGCCAAACCAAAACCCAAAACAAACAAATAGGAAAAGAAGTTGAATCAAGGAATAATTAAATTTCTGAAAAGACATGGCAGAAAAAAATTGATTTCTTCATCAAGAGAAACTTCTAAACACAGGGTCTATCCACTCCTGCAGGGAGCAGCCCAGCTCAGAGCCTGAGAGCCAGCAGAGCAGAAAGCTGGAGACCATACCTGACTTTCCAAAGTAAAATGTGAAGTATTTATTGTAAAAAAAAAGGAAAACTTTAATTTAATGTGGATATTTTTTTGATATAGTGCTGTTCATTTACTCCAGCTCAATTATTAAACTGGCCTAGAATGTGCCAGGAATCTTCCTCCAGCTTGATCAATCATTACCACAAGAAGAGAGTAGAAGGTGAGACTCTGGAAGGCTCATGGCTGAGCAGGAACGATAATATCTACACTCTGGGGCCACTGCAGGCACCACAGCTCACTTCCACTGTCCTGAGAGAGAACACAAGGCAAATAGGAGAGCAGATCCAGGAGCATGAGTTGGAGCAGGGATCCGAGCAAGATTTTTTACACAAATAAGTGCTGGAATTTCAGTTTCAAATGTGAGCTGAGGAAGAAGCTGCCCATTATTTATAGTCTTGATCTGGGGTTCCATATATACAAATGGTTATTTGCAACTGAAAATATCCTTGCTTATTGCTCAGCAGTACTTCCATTGTTTTCAGTTCCCAGGCAAGATATCTTGTAATGAAATCGTGGTTCTAATTATCTCCAAGCAGAACCATGCAGTTGTGGCACATTTTCCTAGNGTCATTCGAGTTCCATTCAGACAGGAAGAATGATGGTTATTTTCTGTCACTAGTTTATTTCAGAGTAGGTAAGTCTTCAGGGACTGCTATTATGTGTTACTGTTGTTAATTTGAAGATACAGAGTAACTGTATATGGTTTGGAGACTATTTCTGTAACTCCTATAGCCAAGTGTTCTGATTTCAATGTCTATATTAAAAAGCCACATT
>VZTY01012519.1:6327-35043 GCA_013400935.1 Turnix velox | reverse complement strand
CAGTGTTTGCTAGGGAAGTGGGAAGAGGGTAAAGCAAAGCAAGGCAAGGCAGAAGAACTGCTTTTTTTTGCTAGAAACATTTTCAGTTAGAAAATCAGCAAAATAATAATAACTTGGATTTGTTACATACAAATACAGTAATAACCCTGGCATAAAGATAACTGGTGATTTGGGAGGCCACTAACAACTAGACAATCTAACACTAACTGACACAGCTAAGAAATGTTTTGAAAATAAATATGCAAAGTAGATCACGACAGATCTAAGAGGCTGGAGAGGGCAGCCCCAGCAGCCTGGGGCAGGTGCAGGTTCAGAAGCACATCAGTAACACGAAGGAACACTTAAATCAACCACGTATCCCCTTCCACCATGTCAGGAGTGGCTCCCAAGTGTGGCTCCCAGGCACACTGCCACAATGTCATTGTAAAGGGGCTTTTTTTCTCCTCTCCCCCTTTGCTTTGTCCTCTGTCCAACACACATGAGGAGGGAGTTTTCTCCTCAAGTCTCACATCCCCCAGTATCCCCATGGATTCATCAGCCCCCCTTCCCCAACACAGCAGCCAAATGCATTTGCAGGCTACTGAAGGCAAAACAAAGGCATGGCTGAGTCCCTGGAAAACTGTACAACCAAGCTGAATCCCCATCAGATCCCTACACTTCCCTTCATCCCTGTGTCTAGAGAAAGGGCACAGCCCCACAGGCATACAGACAAACAGGGTTACAGGGTTTTCCAGCTAAATCCTCCTTGACTGCCTCTGCCAAGATGCAGAGAGATGAAGTCTCTGGCTGAAAAGCACAACAGGCCCCAGGGTTAAGGGGGAGAAGTCAGGATCCCACCAGCATCTCCCCTGGATGTGGCCAGCATGAGCTCAGAGCTGATCCACATGAACACTAAGGAGCCACTTGTGCCGTGAAAGGGCTGCTGGGTTTGAACACTAGGAGTGGACAGAGCACAGAAAGTGGTAGGAAAATGTCAAAACGGTGGGGGGAAGCCAATGCTGCCGTGGTTGGTTCTCATTTAGTTATTGGAGAAGCCAAAATATTATGAAATCCAGTGTATTAAAAAAGCTGAAATATTAGCTAAATAAGCAGCAGTGGGTGTGAGCAAAAGACAAAGAGATTTGCTAGAGGNCTGGCTGAAAAGCACAACAGGCCCCAGGGTTAAGGGGGAGAAGTCAGGATCCCACCAGCATCTCCCCTGGATGTGGCCAGCATGAGCTCAGAGCTGATCCACATGAACACTAAGGAGCCACTTGTGCTCTGAAAGGGCTGCTGGGTTTGAACACTGGAAGGAGGAGTGGACAGAACACAGAAAGTGGTAGGAAAATGTCAAAACGGTGAGGGGGAAGCCAATGCTGCCGTGGTTGGTTCTCATTTAGTTATTGGAGAAGCCAAAATATTATGAAATCCAGTGTATTAAAAAAGTTGAAATATTAGCTAAATAAGCAGCAGTGGGTGTGAGCAAAAGACAAAGAGATTTGCTAGAGGTTTGCTCCCTGGGATAGGTCAGAAGGGCAGAAAGGGGTCCAACCAGACTCCCCCTCCAGGGCAGCAATTTTTTAGGGAAAAGCGGGTACTTACTAGGGCTCCCTCCAAGGCGAAGACAGCAGCGGCCCCGGTGCGCTCCAGGGGCTCCATCCTGCGCCTCCAGCGGCGCCGGCGGAAGGTGTCAGTCCGGCGTTGCTTCAGGTGGAAGCGCCAGCCAAAGAGCGAGGCGTACTCCCAACCTTCCCCATCCAGCTCCTCCTGCTTGTGCTGCAGGACAGGGACACATCAGGGCTCAGAGGGAGGCTCAGTCCTATCACTCCTTGCAGATGACAATGGCAAGAAGCTCACATGGCCAAGGGACAAAACCATTTATGCACGGAGTTCTTCAGAGCCAGGGTGATGCTCACCCAGATCTGGGTCCAGCCTCTTTGAGTTGTTGCCTGCTACAGGTGTCCCACCTGATGTTCCCATCTCTCCATGGCTTAGCCAGGGATTCAGCCCTTAGTCCCTGGGGTGAACCCCACTTAGTGAAGGCTCTCTCTGGGCTAGGGGACAGCTGTGCTGAGCAAAAAGGGGGGGAACATCCTGTTCTGGCCTGTATAGCACCAGCATCTCCATCTTCCCAGTCTGTTCATCACTTTTCCACCATCTCTGATCTCTCCGGGGACCACCACACCTCTGCCACCTCGGGATCCTGGAGCATCATCCACAAGCCCATGAGAGCTTTTTCTCCCTGGATCTGCGTCACCACTCTGTGACAAATATCGCTTTGGCAAATAGGATGATAGTGGCTCCCGGAACTTTCCAGCAACAATTAGCTAGAAAAAGCGCTGGGAAGGAAGAAATGTGTCCTAAGGACCTTCCCTGCTGGGGGAAGGGAAAAGCGCAGAGCTGGGATGGCATTTGCGGTCCAATTGCACCACCTAGAGGGAAACAGGACTAGACAAGGGGACAGGCTGAGGACCTCTGCCAGGCCCGGTCCCCTGAGCTGCTTTGCGGCACTGGCAGAGGTCCCTGTTCCACCAACCTCCACTAAGCACCACTGGAGTGGTCTCCACCTCTGGGAGATGTAACCCCCATGGCAAAAACCACAGAGACCTGCTTCCTGTTCCAGCAGGTAACTAAGGCCACCAAGCACCAAAGTACAGCAGGTTTCTGTAAAAGGCCAAACATCTCCATCTCTCCATGAAGAGACAGGGATGCAGGCCCAACCAACTCTCACGCTCTTTTCCTCAGCCCCTCTCCTACCTTCTTCATGGTCTCCATCTGTGCAAGGTCCCTGCGTCGGAGCCGCACCCAGCGCCGTCGCCGGTTGGTGTGGTACATCTTCTCAGCTGGCACCCAGGCCTTGGGTTTGCGGTCTGGTGGGATGGTGATGCCATACTCCCAGCCTTGGAGAGAAGGAGACAACTAGTGAAGAAGAGAGAAGAGACCTCACCTGGCTTCCCACCAGGAACTTCACGTATGTCCAGGTTGGAACAGCTTTAATAACAAAGGTTTGCTCAGACACAAGGCAGTTTCCCACTTGGCTGGTCCATATGGATAAGCTGCTACCAAACAGAGATGCACACTACAGTCACAGACTCAGAAAATGCAAGGGGAAGAGGGCCTGAACCATTTCTCCTGCCATCAGGGCAGTCCATACTGCCATAAAGTGGGTGTTGTCATCTCTGGTGCTAGATGAGACCATGGAAAACACCACAATGGATAGAGTGAAGGGGATGAAAAACAGGACAGATGCCCACAACTCCCTTCAGGTACCTTTCTCATCCACAGCTCTGTTGAGGTCAGTGTCCCACTCTATGTCTTCCCATTTCCAGCCTGGAGGGCACTCAATCTCATCCTTATGCAGGACCTTCTCCCCATTCTGTAGGATACAGAGGTTTTTTCACCAAACAGTGCCCAGCAAATGCCTAAATCTCCCTTGAGTTGCCAGGAGCTTCCTGCCACAGCAGCCTAGAGTGGTGGATAAGCCCCCAGAAGTCCTCTTCATCCTTACCACATCAGTGTAAGCATCGGTCATATGGATCCACTGGCCTCCAGGAAGCCGAACCTGGTTCTCAAACACCTCCTCCACGAAGTTCAAGTGCCCAGCATCCACATCATGCAGCAACCTGCACCTCAGGGAGATGCATAGCATCAGAAGCATCCCCTGTTGCCCTCCCATTACTGCACAGGCAGCAGCACAGTCTTGTGTCTTACTTCCCCTCACAGCAGGTCCCACCACCCCACATGCTTTGCCTTCTGAGCCTCTTCCACCACAGAGGCACTGAGCAAAGCTCCCCTGATACCTAAGCAACCTAGTTCAGATGAAGCCCAAAACACAGGTTGCCAACCCAAAGCAAGAAGATGGCAGAGCCATGCTGATCATCTACCATTCCCTCCCACCTTCTCAGTGCCCTGCTGGGATCCCACCTCCATAGCTCTTCACTGTGGGGCTTGCACCAGCACCATATGGTGCTGGAGCCATCTTGTCCATGAATGCCTGTGAAGCATCATCCATTGCAGAGATGATGCATTTTGCATTAACACTGTTGCCTACCAAAGACAGGACGGGCAGATAAGGAACCCCCATTTCACCCCAAACCTCCATCCAGCTTTTTGGGTGACTCTGACACCAGGTCAGCATCTGCTCAGGTTTGTAAGATGCCTGCAGCAGCCCACCCAGGCTCTGGTTTTCACAAAAAACTGTCACTCACGTCTTCTCTGGGCAGATGAACCAGTCTGCAGCCCAAGTCCATCCCGTGGAGGGGCGGAAACTGTCCTTGGGCAGCTTAATTTTGCCAGTAACATCTGAGTATTTGGGGTAGGTCAGGCCAGTAGTACCCCAGTTCCCCACTAGTGCCAGCTTGGTCTGGTTCTCATACTGGGGGAGCAAAAGAAGAGAGGTTAATAATTCTTCTGGAAGGAATAACACCTTCCTTCCATTAGAATCCCCTCCTGAGGGACAGGCAGTCCTGGGATGAGTCTCAACCACACCATCTCTTGCTCTATTGGCACTCCCAGATTTCCCTCCCAGCAGGAAGAAGGTACAAACCCACAATGCAGCTTTACAGGTCACAACTCACATTCTCCCCAGCCTTTTAGGCTGGATGACTGAGGAAAAAGTTCTATGCTCACATAGATGACATGAGCTTACAGACTCCCACCAGGCAGTGCCCTCATCCACAGTCCAGTCCACCTCCTCCCCTTCATGGTGGAGCCAATGCCCATGCCAGAGAGAAGAAACCAAACCTTTTAGGGTGGTCCCTCTGAGTTGCTTACCGTTTCCGCAAAGACAGAGAGCTTCCCCTCGGCGTACTGGTTAAATTCCTTCTCATCGACCGACAGCCCAAACCAGAGCTGGACCCGGATCTGGGCTGGGATCTTTGGACCCATCGCCTCCTCCTGGGGATACTGCAAAAAGCAGAGCCCCATTAATATTCCATAAGGATACTAATTGGGAATGCTTGGGATATGAGTCATGGAGCAGTAGGTATGAAGCCCACCAAAGCTCTGGGTAGGTGGCAGATAGAGCATCCCTGGGAATTGGGGAAACATTAACAGCGAACAGAGAGCACTTTGGAGATTACCTTAAGGAGCTTCAAACCCCTGGAAACTTCTACTTCTGTGTCTTGGTGAGACACCCTTCAAGGTTAGAACACCAAACTAGCCAACATATTTCAACAAAAATAGAAAGCCCAAACAGGAGATGCCTCACTGCCTATTTCTCTCTCTTTCAGTCACTTTTTTTTTTCCCCTTCAAGCAATTCTAGTTTTCCATCCAGAGCTAAAGCACAGGAAAAAACCACAATATATTTTGATTTGTCTTTTGCTGCCAGCTAGGCTTGGGGTTTTGGGGTTTATTCAGCTTATTTTATTTCACTTTATTTTTTTAAAGCTTGTTCAGCACTGATTGTCTGCTCCCAAGCTGGCACACAGCGAAAGGCCAAAGAAATACCATTTGAGATGTGAGAAGCTTGGTAAGTGCCTGGCAGAGGAGGCTGCAGCTAAAATTTCCTGGGGTGGCAATGGCTCAGGAATTTTGAAAAATGTAAAACAGCATTTTAAAATGTTTTAAAATATACGTATTTTCTTGGAAAAAAAGCACCATCTGGGCCCTAAAGCACAGGTCTTCACTGCTTGAAGAAAATCTGAAGACATTCACAGGGGATCTGCTGCAGGCCCATGCAAGTGGAGCTGAACTCTACCAGAAACTTCTCACCATGCAGGAACAAGCATCAGTCAGATCAAAATGAGGCTGAGGGTCCCTAGAGCACCAGGCACTCTAAGGGTTAAAGCAGCCCATTGTGCTGCAATTTCAGGTTTCCTTATACAACTTTCTCTCTGTATTTTTTTTTTCCTTAAGAGGTAAAATTAAATTAAAATTAATATCTTGTATGCATGTAGAACAAAAGCCAACATACCTTCAGGAAGATGGTCTGCAGCCTCCCACAGTTCTTGCCACAGCAGCCTGAGATGTTCCTGGAGAAAAGGACCTCATGGGCTGGCACACGGGCATATGCCACACGCTTATCTCCCTGCAGCATCCAGATCACTATATCAGGCAGGCTGTTTTGGGGCTGAAAAACATAATTGTTGTGTCCAACAGGGAGGTTCCAGCCACAGAGGGATGCAAGAGGTGGAAAGCAGTCATGCCCCAAGTCTTACTGCTAACCCAAGTCCATGGAATGAGACCAGTTGAACCAAAACATCTTCAGCAGCTCTGGATCTCATCTAGGTCTTGCCAGGACAGAGCAGCCCCATGTTTCCCCAAGCTCTACCCTCCACAGACAAACCAGGTCACTGCAGCAGGTTTGTTTGAGAGTTTTCAGACCATGTTGTAAAGCACTGCCATAAACAAGGTTGAAGCCTCAAAGGCTGGGTGCCAAACCTGTCACCTTCCTAACTCACTTCACATCACTACAGTGGGATGCACAAGGGGATAGGATTCTGCCTGCAGGAGCAGCATCCCATCTACTTCCCACCACACTGACAGGTTACTGCTCACACTCATCACACCAAAACAGCCTCATGATGGCAAGCTTTGGAGGAAAGACATGTCTCCAAGGTGAAAATCACAGATTGGTAGAAATAAGAAGAGAACTTCAGAGATCATCAAGTTCCAACCCCCCTGCCATAGGTAGGAACACCTCCCACTAGACCAGGCTGCCCAGTGCCCTGTCCAGCCTAGTCTTGAACACCTCCAGAGAGGGGGCATCCACAACCTCCCTGGGCAACCTGTTCCAGTATTTCACCACCCTCACTGTAAAGAATTTCTTTCTTATGTCTAGTCTAAATCTATCCCCCTCTAATTTATATCCATTGTTTCTAGTCCTCCCATCCGATATTATGTTAAAAATCTAGTTCAATCACCCTGCCAAAGCTGGTTCACCTGAAGCAAGCTTCAAAGGAACATATATAGGTGGATTTTTAATATCTCCAGAAAATGACACTCTACAACCTCTCTGGGCAGCTTGTTCCACCTGTTGCAACAATTCTGGGCAGCTCCTGCCACCATCTCAGCAACTTTACCTCCTCTGCCATGGCCTTCAGCCTGGAGAGCCAGTCCTCTGCCTGTTCCAAGGCTGCCAACAGGCTCGAGTCCTCATGCTTGAGCTTCAGGGCTGCCTTCACAATCTGCTCCAGGTTGGCACTGCGAAACCTGTACATGTTCTGGTCCAGGTGGGTGCTGGCTGGTTTCCCCAGTACATCAGGCAGGGTCACACTGCAAGGATGGGCAGAAACAGTATTAGTAGCTCGCTCCTCCCATCTCATGGATGTTTTGCTCTCTTTTTTTTTATTCTTTTTCAGCAAGTTTCTAAAAAATTAACAAGCCACTGATGATACATTTGTGGAACACAGTAATGTCAAGAGCAAAGGAGCTTCAAACTGCACTTGCAGACCTCCACGCATCACCCACAGCAGCCAGGATGGGGCCTTGGCTGAGCCCTGAACTCCACGTGCACACACACAAACAAACACATTTGAATATAAATTGAATCAAGCTGCTGGTTAAACGTTTTAGGAGTTAGGAGGATCTTCGCNAGCTCGCTCCTCCCATCTCATGGAGGTTTCGCTGTCTTTTTTTTCATTCTTTTTCAGCGAGGATCTTCGTTGCACTGAGTCATTTAGAGGTATTCCTGTAAAATGGAGTGATTTATGGTGATGTCATTATTAATGCTCCTCTTACTCCAAACTTCCAAGGCACTGTTCCCTGCCAGCCACAGCATCCCCACCTTGGGCTCAGACCAGGCTCTGTAAGACTCATTTGCACTGCATGATAACTAAGAACAATATCTCTTGCCCAGATGTGCTCCCTGATGCACTCCATGGTACCTGCTCAAGATGGAGTCAAGGGAGGTTGTCCCAGGTTAATTTCTTCTCTGGGTTCCTCTAACAAGAGGCTCAGGTAGAAATTTAGTTCTTTCATTTTTCTTGAAGAGAATTGTTATTTCTGCTTCTTCCAAAGAGAGTCATGAGTGCTGCCAATTAGCCTGACCATTCAGTGGCATCTTGTGTGAGGGAGTAAATTAAAGGAATCCCCAGACCTTCCACAGTTAGACTGTTCTGTCTGCATGTCCACACTTCATTTGTGTATTTATTCTACTTCAAGGGAGCTGCTAATAAGCTGATCTCTCACTTTTTTTTCTGCAGCTTGCTCTGTCACTGGTGCATGGGAAGGACACTGCCCTGTCCCCCCAAGCAGACACCACTTTGTAGCAGAAATAGGGATGTACTTCAATGTTCTTGCAGAAAGCACATTGGGATGTGGAACCCCCAAAAAGCCATCACTGCCCCTATCATAGGTATCACCCTCTCCAGCCAGCTCCAGTCCCTGTGCCAAGCCCTCACAGAGACAGAAGAGCTGCATCCCTCAGGAGCTGAGCACAGAATATGGCCATGAGCCAGTGGGAACCATGGGCTTGGCACATCCTGCAGCCACATTTTTCCCCTCCTGGTTAACTGAATTATTTGTTTTGGAGGGCACAGCATCTCAGAAAAAACCAAAGCTGTGGCTCAACCCTCAGGTCCTATCCCATGTGCCCAGGAACAGGAGTAGTATCAACAGCCCATCAGATGTTGTTGACCTTTCCAGCAGAGCCAACATGCGTGGGGGGCAGAACACATCTCCTTTATGACTCTCAAAAGCAAATAAATAGAGAGGCTGTAAGTATGTGTGTATATTTTTTTAAGCATGTCCTCCAGAAGATCAGGGAGCAGGCTCAGCTTGTTCAAGGTCTCCTTGCCTAAGAGAACAGGGTGTCAGGACCCACATGGGTGTCACAGGAAGTTCCAGAGAGGCTGCACCCCCATGCCTCCTGTTTCTCCATGGCTTCTCTTTGGCCCTGATAAAGAGCAGGGAAGATGGAAATGGTGAACTAGGGCACAACACCATCTCCCCAACTTTAGGTGACAGGATCAATGCTAGGTGAACATTGTGCATAGACCTGCAAGCTAGTGGCTCTTGTGGAAAGAGTTGAGAACATACAGGTCCCAGTAAATTTGGTGGACTCTGTGACAGGCAAGATAGCCAAATTCTCCCTCTCTGCTGAGGTAAGACATCAACGTTGGTGGCCACAGAGGTCCACTCACCACAGCCATCAGTTCCTCCCAATGGGCTGTCCCAGGTCACTGCAGGACTCCCTCCACAGATTGTTTGCTTTCCACCCACTTGCCAAGGCAAGAAAGCTCCCAGAAGCACTGCATCTTTGTTAATTCCCTTGGCAAGGGCTTTCCCAGGGCTAAACCCACATCAATGATCCTGTTATTGCTCTTTCTCAAACTGACAATTCTGAGCTGCTGCAGAAATGTTGTGTGGTCAGGCATGGGTATGGAACAGGACTTGGAGATCTTCTCCATGGGCATACCAGATGGGGAACCATGATCAAAAGACATTGGTGAGGTCAGTCCCTGAAACATCTTCTAAAGGGCTGAGTTGCCCTTGGGATAAAACACCATGGTCATATCACTGTGAGGCTCCCCAGAGCTGCTCCTTGCCCCCACAAAGCACAATACAGCCCAAAAAAATGGACTACACAAAGGGATAGCCCATGGCACCCTGCTAGTCCTCCTTGAACAAACGTTCAAGTGCTTTGAGAAGTGCTCAGAAAGGTAAAGTAGCAGATGCTGGTGGTGCTGCCCACAGGGAGAATGGGATGGCTGTGCAATACCTCTGTTCCCTGATCCAGCTGCCAGATACACAACAACCACACACAAACAACCCTCTGGGTGCTCTGCATGAGTGACTCCCACACATCGTATGCAAGACTCAGCTGGGGAGGTTACTTGTCACTCCATGAGCCCCACCATCCTTACAGCTGGGTTAGCTTGGCTCTGGCTCCTGCCCTGACACAATGCTGCTCATTCAGGTGAACCATTCTGCAGCCCTTGCATGAAGGCTGGAAATTTATGACTTGCCTTAAATGTCACCTTTTCAACTTCGTGCCTTGGCTCAACAACCTTTGAAGCAAACGTTAGCAAATGACCAGAATTTTCTTCAGAGCCAAAGAAAAAAAACAAGTCACCCCTTCCAAGATAAATAAGTGGTCTCGCAATAAATGGTATGAAAAGGCTCACAGTCAAAACCAGCAGAAAATACCTGCAGTCAGCAATGATGTCATCAATCAGCTGGGCACCCAGGATGTCCAGTTCACTTGGTGAATGGTTTGCCTTGAGAGCAAGATGGAGCTTCTCCAGGTTTGCTTCCTGCACAATAGAGAGGAGGAGGAGCTACACAACAGGGACCCCCCCCTAGTGCTCCACTGCACAGCCAAGACCCTCCCAGTGAAAGCCTGGGATTGCTCCCTGTGATCAGAAACTCCATTCTGGGTACCACCAAAGCTTTGCATCTCTGGTTTTGTTCCTATGGGAACTCTGGAAAATGAAAGTGAAGTCCCATAAACAGACAAGGAGCTGGAACAAGGTCTTTGCCACCTGCACCTGCATCAGTAGGCACGTGGGTGTCGTGGGAAAGCACTGCATTCTCACATCACTGCCAATCCAGTGGGGATGAGGGTGGGCTCTCAGACATTCCTTATGCTGAGCAGGGCACTCAGGACATCAACATATTTACCCTTTACAGCTCCTTGCCATCACAGCACTCACCAGCCTGTCTGCTGCATAGTGGAGAAGGTTTTGGGCATCTGTTCGATAGCTGATATCTTCCCAGTAGGATGACAGCACCACCACAGGCTTCACATTAGCCCAGGGCAGGTAGTAATACTGGCAACCTGAAGGGCACAACACACTGGTGAGCTCATAATATTGGAGTGATGGGGGACCCCACTCCTCAGGAATGAAGCAGAGAGGAATAAGGGCATTGCAGCATTTGGCTTTGGGCTGAAGTCCATCCCTGGGGTTCTTCTGGAACAAGGGAATGGGAAAAAGCCAGGGCACACTGTTTCTTCCCTGAAGACAAATTGGCACTGTTACTATCAAGGCACTGCCCAAAAACCACATTAAGCAAGCACAGAGCTGAGAGAAGAATTCCCAGCTTCCCTGCTTCTCCACCATGATATATTCCAGCTTCACAGCATGTTTGAGATGGGAAAGGACTTCTGGAGGTCACCTAATCTAACACATGCTCAAGCAGAGGTTGTCCAGGACCATGTCCAGCTGGGTTTTTAATATCCACAAGGACAGAGACTCCACACCCTCCCTGTGCAGCCAGACCCAGTGCTCAGTCACCCCCACATTACTCACCATCAAAGACAGCCCGGCTGTACTGAGTGGTGGAAGCCAAGGGCAGGCAGGTGTTGTCAAATTTGTTGCCATAATTGCCAATGCTGACCTCAAACTGGATGGCATCATCTATATCTTGGAGCATGGTGGCCGAGTAGAAAGCAGCAAAGAGAGAATACTTCCGACGACGCAGGTATTTCTGCAACAGGGACAAGACCATGTCCCCATCACTGCTTTCCTACACACAGACCCTTCTCTATCCAAACACACACAAGCTCAGCGAGGCCTCCGAGACAGAAAAGTTTATTGCAAGGATGAAAAGCATATGTTGCAGCAAGGGAATTTTGGATGAGATACTTAGGAAAAACCTGAGAAAGGAGAAGGCTAGAATTTTCCATTAAAAATACAGTTTAAACCTAAAGAAGTGAGTAAATGGAGCACATCTGTTGATAGCACTCAAGATGGCACTAAGGTCCTGCTGAAGTAAATCTCCCACCTCTCCATGTTACCATAGTCTGCTCTCTACCACACAGCAGCTCAGATGGAGCAAGCTGGACATCTTGGGATGGAACTGTGCAGCCAGAACTCACCAACTACTCTGTCACTCACAGGACACCACCCACCCAGGACAAATATCTGCAGCCCTTCCCTAGTGCCCCACATGCCACACCACCAGTGGGCCATCCCCAGAGTCCATGTGATTGGTACTCTGTCACTCACAGGACACCCTCCATTACACCATTACCTCCACTCTCAGGATGTCATCTGCAGAAATGTCCTCCACCTTCTGCTCCACATGGTCCACCAGTTTGGTTTCCAGCTCCACCAGCATCCTGCCACGATAGGCAACTCCCTCGCCCTTGGGGTAGACCAGGGACAAGCATCAGGACCGTGGTGCCCACTCCCCACAGGTGAGCTCCAACTTTGCTTTCAATGAGTTTCATTGCAGAGAAGCAAGATCAGGAGAAGTTTTTCTGCAAGCATTTCCAAGGAAGAGAGCATCTGAGCAGCAGAGGAACATCAAGAGGTGTTCTAGCCAGGGGGAACAGCCAAAAAACACAGCGCAGGCTCCTAATAACAAAGCCAGTTGGGGTTAATAGCAGCTCTCTTTTGGCAAGGAGAAGGGATAGCTCGGTTTAGGTTGTGCTGCAGAGAAGCCAATGTCACCTTTCCTAAATTGAGTGTCTCGTAAGGGTCAGGGAAGCCGGTGAACTCCCGGGGGCTGCCATAGAAGTTGATGTAGCAGGGACCAAAGGTCGGCAGGAACCCAAGCCCATCGTCCGCTGGTGACCACAGGGGAAAAGAACAATTAGAGGCTCCTGAAGGCACCTCTGGGATGTGTCCTGCAGGACCATGGGGATCACAGGCAAGCAGCTGAAGGCAACCAAAACACTGCAGTTTTTTCCACACACTTTGAGTCCTATGAACACTTACCCTTTTGCAGGAGAAAGACAAGGTGGGTGCAGGCCCATGCAGGGGACACAGAGCTTCCCAATCCTAAGAAGGGTCCCCAGAGAAGGGGAGCATTGCTTTGCTGGTATGAACCAGCCTAGGAGGCTTTACATCAGCCTAGGAGCCTGTCCTGTGCTCCTCTTAAGGCAGTAACAGAGGGTTCAGGAGAGAGCAGCTCATTATTTTGAAACCTCAAGCAGAAGGAGCAGCAAAGTGGCAGAAATCACTCGCAGGGTCCTGCTGTGAGCTCCTAAGCTGGCTGCTCCCCTTGAACAGCTAGCTCAGCACATAACACAATCTAGCCCACAAAGACATGCAAACCCAACACAGACACCCCAAACTTGCTGTTGGGAAAGGCAAGTAGAGCCCTTTCCCTGCTCCCACAGGGCAGGGGGAGGCCATGCTGGAGCCATCTTTTCATCCCCCCTGAGGTGCTGAGACTCAATATAGCCAATCCTCCCTGAGCTCCAGCCCCAACAGAATCTGAACCAGCAAAAGAAATACCAAGCAGTGACTGCAAACTGAGAGGCTAAAGGGACGTACGGTCTGTGGCTTTCAGAGGCTTCGTAAGAACAGGAAAGTCATCTGAGGCACAAATAAATGGAAAGAGGTTAGGGAAGGCTGTAGAGCTAAGGGAAAAGAGAATGAATGCTCTCTTGGGCTTTTCATGCTGACAGACACTAGGGAGACAGAAAGAGAAAGAAGGAGGTTGTTATACATCTCTATAGCCCTTCCAGGTTGGTGTGAAATAGGAAAACTCAAGCATTCCAGAAAGATGCTCCACCTGCTGTCAAAGTTGCATGGACCTGTAGTCCCTTAGCACCTCCTCAGGATCAGGTAGATTTCAGTGGTGGGATGATGTATGGAGACAGACCCCATGTTACCTCCTCCTCCCTCCTCTCTCTCTCTTTCTCCAGAATGGCCCAGGAGCTGCACTTTAACGGGGGAAGAGGAGGGTCTGGACACAAGCACCACGGTGGAGATCAGTGCTGCACCACATCTTCACACCTGCATGCACAGCCAGGCAGTGTTGGTTGGGTGTGGGCTGTGGGACAT
Source organism: Turnix velox (assembly GCA_013400935.1). NCBI lineage: Eukaryota > Metazoa > Chordata > Aves > Charadriiformes > Turnicidae > Turnix > Turnix velox. The sequence continues at coordinate 21,384 of VZTY01012519.1, read as the reverse complement.
GCAGCTGCAGATTTGCACTGGGCTCTAACCCTGGAGTCTGCTGCCAGCTCAATCCTATGATGTAGAGATGCTCATGATAGGGCAGTAGTTTGCAGGCCACCTAAGAGGCTCATAGATGCACAGAATAAAGGGAGCAGAGCAAGGGTAGTCTTGATGGGGTTGCAGATGCCATCAAAGCTTGTTAGCAGAAGGAGATGCTCATGCAGGTTAGGGCAGCCTCTGTTTCTGACCCTGCGAGGCTCTCAGCAGCCCCACAGATGTATCTCAGCACCTTGCCCTCCTTTCTCAGCACCTTGCCCTCCTTTCTCAGCACAGGTGACACGATCTGCATCACCCAACCAACCACTACCAGTGCCTCCACAGTCATCCTTTGCTTCAGAAAACTCCTGGCACTCAAAACAGCACCCTCAGGACAAGCTCACATCCAAACCCATGACAGATCCAAAACAACACCTAAGGGGAAGCTGCCAGCAGAGGCATGAGCAAGTGAGACATGTCATTTTCCTGCATCAGTGACACTGCTGTCTATCACAAACCACACAGGGGCACTGCAGCCACTTCTATTCAGCATCAGAAAGAAGCAGCAAAACCTTCAACACCCTATAGCCCTGAAGCCTCTCATATCAGCATCCCTGGGAGGACTTAAAGATCTTCAAACTACAGACCAGGAGGGGCTGGGTCCAATCAGGAAACAGACCACAGGATGGAGCAACCTCCAGCATCCCATCACACAGGTCCTCCAGCACTGGTGACTTTGCAGGGACCATCATGTTTGTGACATCCTTCAAGCCAACACCGACCTCCAGCCACAAGCATGCAGTGCTTCTTCATGGTCATGCACCCCAAATCTCATCCTGCTGCCCCTCCTTACCCTCCAGCTCCCCTCCAGGGGCTGAGATCTTGGACATGCAGAGGTAGGAGGTACCGATGATATCATTGTGCGTCATACGATCCCTGCTACACAATCCATGATGCTGTCACACCATGATGGACCAAGGAGATTTGCTTGTGGGGTCTCCCCCTGCTCATCCCACTCCACCAGTTCAGCTTTCCCCATGGGCAGGCACTGGCAGCCCCCCTGTTGAGCCCTATCTCTGCTCACCAGTCAGTCACGCGGATCCTCAGCTTCTCACACATGGAAGGGAACTGGGAAAAAAGGAATGGAGAGGAGGGGTGAGTGATGTGGGGAAAGGGGCAGACAGAAGGAGGTGTGCAGGGGCACCCGTGCTCACCATTGCTGGCAGCGTCAGGCATTGGTTCCATTGTGGATTTGCATTCTTCTCCAGGATCCTCGAGTAGAGCTGGAGACATGAGATAGGGGATGAAAAGTCAGTGCCACCCCAGTACTCACAGCTCACAGCAGCTCTTCAGCAAAGTCAGGCTGCTGCATGCCCCATCCTCAGAGCTGGAAAGTCTCAAATCCCCAAAATACAGACCCCATTCAATGGGTGGCTTGGTGGGGTTCTGGATCATGCTGGTAAATGCAGAGAATCCTCAAGGGCAGCTCGGGAATCTCATTCTCACCAAGAGCCCCCAGAAATCCACCTCTTTCCCACTGTATTTGCACAGGAAAACATCTTCAGCCTCTGTTCCTCCTGGGCATCATTCACAGCCAAAGATTTATGGGTAGGGGAGAATCTCAGCCCTCTAGTTCTGCTGTGCATCACAAGATAAGTGACAGATCATGGCCATATTGCTTGGCAAAGTCACGGGAAGGAAGAACTTCAGTGCAGCAGAGGAAGTAGGACAGGGCTCTGCAAACCCACCAGTCACCTCCACACCCTGGCTGATCACATGGAAGGCTTTTGGTGGTGAGAGGACAGCCAGCTCCCAGATTCATGCAGCATCAAGAGCAGCACAAACCTCCACTACTGCACTATCCCTCTTCCCCCATGAGCTCAGCCTCTCTGTCCTTATTTTCAATGCAACAGCACCACGAAGAGCCCAGTGAAGAAATTACTCCAGTGCAGAAATTGCTCCAGCATCTGGCAATACTGCTCAGCTCAAAGTGGACCATGCAGACAGATATGAGGCTGGGGACATCAGCTGGGGACCTCTTAACCCCAGCTGTATGACCCTGCAGCTCAGAGGTAGAGGACTGGGTGCAACAAGGATTGATAGGCCCTTTGCAAATGCTTCAGTAAAGCAAAGGATCAAATTTTCCCCATGCATGGCTTCCATCCCCACCCTGGGGACCAAGGGGTGCTGTTCCACTCCTGCCACTCACCATCTTGCCTGCAAAGCTGACTTCCACAAAGGGATCAACCAGGTTCTTCTTGTTGCTCTCAAAGCCAAAGATCTGCCTGACGTTGTCCATGACAGCATCATCCACTGAGTGGGGAAGAAGATGCTGAAAGCTCATGGATGCATGTGGCATCCAGGTGGTCCCAGCTTTCTGGGCAGGCTGTCCCACCAGCCAGATGGAAACAGGAAGCATGCATCAGTAAGAGGCTTAAATCCCAGTATGTTATGACTCATCAACATCTACTAAGGTCACTGGACCAAGGCTGCAGATATAGATCCTTTATCTGTGGGTTTATTCCTCTTCAGCCTGTCACAACCCAATGTAATACCATGGGCCTGATTCAGGACACTCCAGCCCAGGAAAGGAAACACTTACTCTGGGGCAAGTCTTCAGCTTTGAAGATTTTCAGGCAGAAATTAGCTCCTCTCACGGTTACCCCTGTGGGGCGCAGGAGGTTGCCTTCAATGTCTTCCTTGTCATCAGAGACCTCCTTCTTCTCCAGCTGTAGAGCAAAAGGACAAGAGGAAAACATGACCAAGCTACCCAAAAGTCTTGAAATGAGCAGCAGAACCCCCAAATCCAGCACCATGGCCTCAAAATAGAGGAAGATCAAAGCTGCTGCTGCTTCCCTGGGAACAGCCGTGGGGTTCTGTTGCTCAGGTCAGTGGAGTACCATGGTTGGAAGGTCCCCTCATCAAGGTGATACTCACAGGAGCTTCATCACCAGGCCCCAGCACAAACAGGCTGACTTTCAGATAGCCCTTGGCCCCAGCAGAGAAGTCCTCTGGATCAGAGAGCAACAACCATTTTCTGAGGAAAGCATGTTCTAGGGGAGAAAAGAGATTGACATGCATGTACCAGTCCTCAGACATGCAGTGAAGTGGCTTAAAAGATGTTCTTTGGTGGTATTTTTAATAAAAAATACTAAGTTCCTATGGAATGAAGCAGAAAAGTTTTATGGCTGGACTTAAAGGTGTTTGACAATCTAAATGATAATACAACTTAGTTGGAAAGGACCAGCAGTGATCATCTAGTCCAAGTTCCTCATCATTTTAAGGCTGACCTAAAGTTAAAGCATGCTGTGACATGATTTCCCTTGTAGGTCTTAATTCTTAACAGCTAAAATTACCAAGCTTTTCCCTGGAATTTTTTTTTAAGTATTAACTTCTTTGAGATAAAAATAATAATTAAGAGATAAAATACTACATAAAAGATAAACTAATGAGTCAGACTCAAACAAAAAGTGATCTGGGCTGCACTGGTGAGGCTGTCTGCCAGCAAATCAGGGGCACAATGACTTGAAAGCCTCAAAGATGCATATTTTGTGCAAGGGAAGAGAAATGGGCAGTGATGATGAATAAAGGGACATATCTAGGTTTCTATATGTGAGAGCAGTAATATCTGTATATGTTTCCCCTATGTTTGGCACCAAAAAAAAGAGTTTCCCAAAAACAAGACCTGACCCAGGTCCAGATCCCGACCATTTGCTGGACTTACTTGGCTCAGAGTAAATAGTTTCAATGTCCATCTGCAAAAAAGACATGACTGAAATGCCCATGTTCACCCCAAGGCTCAGCATGGGGGAAATTTAGGGGAAAAGGAGAGATGGAAGTCTTACCCGAAACTCCCCAATCACTGAGTCTGTCCGGAAAGACCGAGAGTCCACCACCTGTGGAATGGAATGAAATGGAAATAATAAATGGAATGGAAATGAAGGAAAAATGGTTTAACAAGTCCAAACCCTCCCAGGGTGGAGAACTCCTCCACACATTTGGCCTTCTGGAAAAGTGTGAGATGTTTCCCTGGGTGATGTGGGGAGGGAAACAGTGCAATAGCCCTAAGCATTGCCCCAGCCCTCCCGAGAAGCAGGGTAGATATTTGCTGAAGCTCACCGTGATGAAGATGGGTAGGTCAAACAACTCAGAAGGGGACTCAAAGACATTGAAGAAGAAAGTCTGTAGGAGAAAATGGTGAGGATGTAAGGCAGAGGTCTATCCCAGTTTCCCCACAGTTTCCCAAAAAACATCTCAGCCTCTTCAACGCCCCTAACTCCACAGGATGGAGCCTCTTCCCTTACTGCTAGGAGAGAGACCTCACTCCATTAATAGCAACAACCCTACAGACAGGCTGTCCTGGTTAACTTTGGTACACTCCAATGAGCAGCTTCCTCCAGTTCACTTTTGCTGGGCTGGTTCACAAACTGCTAGGAAGACCAGCTCTCCTGGGAGCCTCCAAATATAGAACAGGGACAAGATGGAGCAGGTTCTGGGGACATCCCAAAAAGCAGGCTTGGAGCATCCAGTGTGGAGACAGGGCTGGGAACAAGTCACTTTTGGTTGTCTGTGTGTACCCACCCTGCACACAAGGCTGTGGTGCCTAGCTCTGCACAGGACATGCCACCAAGATGCTGCCAGTGACTCCAGGATATGATTCCATCATTTGGAATCCCAACACACAACACTCCTAAACCTTTCCTGACATCCCTACAAGCACACGTGGAGCAGAGACACTTTCCCTCACCTCATCAAAAAAGGGGCTGTTGCCTTTGCGTATCCTGGTCCTCTTCGTCTGCCCAGCAGTTGTCACCTTCACCACAGGCCTGATGTTGACACCTGGGAGCTGCCGGCCCTCAATGACTCTCACCCTGATCTGAGATGGGACAGAGGACAGGGCAGTGAGTCCCTGGATGCCAAGGGGACAGGATGTGCAGGCAGAAAAGGGGAAGAATAGCCACCATGGGTGAATCTGATACTTCTGCAACTTCTCAATCCCTGTGAGGTTGGTCCAGTCCTGGGATGTGCCTCGGGGGGGGACCTCAGGAACCACCTCTCAGATGATACACCCCTCCCATACAGCCAGCTGGGGGACACTATAGAGATGGGTTCAGGAGAGCAGCTCACTCCCACCAGCCTCATCTCACCTGGAAGTCTTGTGGCTTGTTGGATAAAGGTTTTTTTGGTGAGCTTCTCCTCCGCTTCACCCCCTGAAGATGATGTGTGGGTGGCTTGCGGGGCAGTGAGGCAGGCTCAGACCCCTGGGGCCCCGAGGAGGAGGATGGTTCTGTCTCATCTGCTGTCGCAGTCTGATCCTCTGTCTCCTCTTCTCCAGCTGTCTCTACACAGGAGAAAAACAGAGATGAAAGACTCAGGCAAAGTGGAACCCATTATTGTAGGACCATACAGTGAGGGGTCTAGCTGGGAAAAGCATGATGCTACCAGGGAAAATGTCCCTCCCTCAGTGCCACACATGAAGGCTTCTGGTTACCAGTGAGTGTGTCAGGCTCAGCAGCAGCTGGTACTGGCTCCGGGGGAGCTGGAGGAGGGAACAGAGGGACAGCTCCTGGTGGGGGGATGTAGGACACTTGCAAAATGAGGAATGCCTGAAATAAAGAAAATTTTAAAGTTACCCAGAAACATCTTCTTGGAGCCTGAGCCTCAGCACCAGATGTCACCCATGAACGTGGAGGATGCAGCCCAAAAAGTGGCAGCAACTTTTTAAATTCTGGGACAAAGGGGCAGTGACAGGGAAAGGTGTCACCGGGTGCACAAGGATGTGCAGGGTCTCAGTGGGTGACCGTCCTGTCTCCATCCCACTAGATGGCAGTCCCAGGCCAGGCTGCGCTGGGGACGGATGCTGCATCCATCACCTGGCAGGGAGCCAGAGGGAGGGAGATGCTGAGGCAGAGCCAGGGAAAAGCTCAAGGAGAGGGAAACAGCAGAAAAGGAAACTCAAGATTTATTGGGCCATGAGTGGCGTTCCCACTGCAATGAGGACATCCTTGTCCCAAGGGAATAAGAGCTACAGCCTCTGCCAACATCTGCCCTGCAAAGATGTTTATCTCCAGCAAAGCACTGAAGTGTCCCCAGCAAAGTTTTTCCCAGCCTTCAAGGTGAGAAGGAGAGTGGGACACGTGGGATGTGGGGATGTGAGTCCCCTGGCACAGCTCAGGAGGGCCCCCTGCAAGCAGGGACCAAAATGCTTCCCACCACTATCCTCCTTGAGCTCCTTGAGAGTTAAACTCCACAGTCCTACAGCCCAGGATGAGATGACCAGTGGCCAACTGCAAGATGCAGCTGGGAGGAACATTGCTTATACTGGTCTCCAACTGGGAGTTTCAGGTGACAGGAACATTGCTTAAACTGGTCTCAATGGTCCCCATGCAGGGACTCACCCCAGTGGTCTGCTTCTTGGTGTCCAGCAAAGGGAGGTTGTAGGAGGCTGCCAGGCTGGGAGAGGAGAGGACATCTCGCAGGGGTACTCGGGCTTCTCCCAAAAACCTAGGGGTGAAGAGAAATATGGGAATCAGCAGGGAAAAGAGCCATGGAGCTGCAAGTGATATAAATCTGTGCTACAGCAACCAACCCAGAGAGCAGGGACAGAGGTGGAGATGCCTGCCACCATCCCTCTCTGTCAGCTGCCTGGGAGGACAGAAATGAACATCAGGTGACTCAGACACAGGGGCAACAAAGATGAGCATCTCCTGTCCCCTTTGTATTATGGAAAAGCACCTTTTTATCAAGGAAAAGTCCACGCTGAGGAACCAGGAGCCACATAATGGAGCACTGATAAATTTCTCTTTGCCAACAGAGAAAACACAGATACATGGGATTAAGGGTTTCACTGGAAGTAGATGAGATCAGAGCTGGCAGCCAAGGCTGTGCCACCATCATAAAGGTGGATTTTAAACCACTATAAGACTGATATTTCCCTACTGAGTTCCTCCCTGGCGCTCTCCTCCTCAGTAACTCATCCTGAACTTTGGAACCCCTCACCCCAGCAGGCAGCACCAGTTTCCCCACAGACCAGGGCTGGCTAGGGAGTGTGTACAAGTGCTGTAGCCCAGCTCCTCTCTACCCAAAGGCAGGAAAGTCCTCAAACCACTTTTTATACTGTCCTAACAGCATCATGATATCATGCAGCAGATCCTTCAAGAAGATACATAGAAACATATGGAAGGACTGAGAGAGTCAACATGTGCCTTCACCATAGGCAAAAGGCAAACTGGTCCTGCCTGATCTGATGGCCTTCTACATTGGACTATCTGCATCAGTGGACAAGAGAAGAACTATGGATGTCATCTACCTGGATTTTGTGAGCCCTTCAGTACAGTCCCTGCAACATTCACATTGAGAGATACAGGTTTGATGGATGGATTGTTAGGTGGATCAGGTACTGGCTGGATGGCTACATTCAAAGAGTTACACAAAGTAGCTCAATGTTCAAGAGGAAATCAGAAATGAGTGGTGTTCCTTAGGTGTCCATAATGGAACCAACACTATTTAATCCTCATAACTGACTGAGTGTGCCCTCAGCAACTTCACAGATGGCACCAACCTTAGCAGACACTCAAAATGCCCCCACTAGGGTACAGGAGCACCTCACCAAGTGGGCCTATGAAGTTCATGAAGCACAACAAGATCTTGCACCCAGGTCAGGGCTACTCCCAGTATCAATACAGGCTGTGGGTGATGAATAGATTGAGAGCAGCCTTGAAAAGGACTTGAGGATATTGGTGTCTGAAAAACTGGACATAAGCCTTCAGTGTTTGTTCTCAGTCTACAAAGGGAGGTGATTCTCCTCTTCCACTCCACTCTCATGAGACCCCCACCTGGAGGTAGTGTGCAGACACCCCCTGCATTCAGTTCTGGGTTCCCATCACAAGACGGGACAGAAGGATGGAACATCAGAGAGGTGGAACACTTCTGAAAGGCTGGGAGAGTTGGGGTTGCTCATCCTGGAGAAGAGAAGGCTCAGAGAACACCTCATTTCAGTATATAAAGGAGGATTATAAGAAAGAGAGAGACTTTTTGCCAGGGTTAAAAAAGGAGCAACAGTTTTAAAGTGAAAGATGGAAGGTTTAGGTTGAACATAAGGAAAACATCTTTTATGACAAGAGTAGAGGGAGAATGGATCAAGCTGCCCAAAGAAGCTGTGGATGCCTCAGAGTGTTCTGCTCCAGCTGTTCCAACATCTGGTACAAACCACAGCTATGCCATAGCCTTATCTAAGTGAGTTTATTTGCTAGCTTTTGTGTTCCTAATTTTTGGGCTTGGAAAGTTTACTGCAGCTTTTTCTTAATCTTGGAAAGACTAAGTTCTTAATTACCTTTATTCAGTGGAGCTGCTGCTTCTCAAGCAGGCAGAAAAAAAAATTCCTTGCATTGGGAGCTGGGACTCTTCTCCTGTTCTCCCCTCACTATTTATAGACCTTCATGATGCCACCCAACTGGACCTGATCCAATTTCCATCTCCCTTGGCTGGAGCATAGGCTCCAGCCCTGGAAACGTGATTCTTCACACCCGGGCCCATCCTCCCTGTCCGTCCCAGACAAAGCCCGACAGCACGTTCCCACCCCCCCACTGCCCAAAAATAAATTACTTCCTGTGATTTTTTTCCTCATGCAATCAGTAATCCCAACCAAAGGAGCCCCCCACACAGACATGGGTCACCACCAAGTGGAGGCCAAGATAAGTGCCCCAGAGCTGGAGGTGGCATCGCTGGCTGCTCTTACCCTCCTTCCTAACACAGCTGGTTTGGGGAGGGAGATCCCATCCCCACCAGAGCAGAGGTGCACCAGAGGGGCTGCTGTGAGAAAGGAAAGACGCCTTGGGTCTTTTGTTTTGCAAACTCCACCCTTCCTAGCTCTGCTGCTCGGGAAAGGAGCTTGGCAGCCAGCTCACATCTCCCCAGCCAAGTGACCATCACCGGGGCCTTGTTGTGCCAAATTCTTGCTCCTAAGCAAGCAGCCATGCTGGTGTGGCAGCCTGGGGGTGGCAGCAGGCACAAGGGTCCCTGTGTGCTCCGTGCCCTCAAATGTTGGGTTTTCTCCCCAGCTGTTGGGCAAAGCAGCCCAGAAATGCAGCTCTTGCCTCCCACCAGTTGCCTCCACTACAAAGGGCAGACAGTGCTTAGGAGAAACCCAGAACCTGGGAAGAACCCAGATCATAGAATCATAGAATCATAGAATAGTTTGGGTTGGAAGGGACCTTAAAGATCATCGAGTTCCAACCCCCCTGCCATAGGCAGGGACACCTCCCACTAGACCAGGCTGCCCAGTGGCCTGTCCAGCCTAGTCTTGAACACCTCCAGAGATGGGGCATCCACAACCTCCCTGGGCAACCTGTTCCAGTATTTCACCACCCTCACTGTAAAGAATTTCTTTCTTATGTCTAGTCTAAATCTATCCCCCTCTAATTTATATCCATTGTTTCTAGTCCTCCCATCCGATATTATGTTAAAAATTCCTTCCCCTGCCTTTCTGTAGGACCCCCTCAGGTACTGATAAGTTACTATGAGGTCCCCTTCTCTTCTCCAGGCTGAACAACCCCAACTCCTTCAGCCTGTCCTCATAGGGACTCCTTGCTTGCTCTTCACCCCATCCCAGTTGGGCAAAACCTTTGGAGTGCAAAGTGATGGCAGCAGGATAAAGAGCCTGTGCCCAGCACCCAACACTTCTCCTACCTGTTTCTCCCCACAGTCTCATGGTCTTTCACAACAACGGTGAGCTCAGCACCAGGGTCCAAAGGAGATCCCTTCAGGTCCCACTCAAAGCCCTGGAGGAGAGAAGAGAGGAGTCAGGATCAGTGGCCAGATGGGGTTGCAATGTTGATACTGCTGTTGATGGGCTCTGGCACCACCAGGGGATCTTGGAGGTAGAGAACTGAAACACCAGATCCACTTCACCATCACTGTTCTGACATCTCAAACCTCAGCACCACATCTGACCTGAACAGATTTCCTGGCAGTTTCACAGAAAAAAACATGCTCTGGGCAAAGACCTCTCCCTCCTCATGGATTAGAAGTGAAGGAAAAAACAATGGGAAGGGGCACACCTTTCTGTGCCAAACCAGGGTCAGCTAACTTGTATTTAATTTTTGTCCTGTGAAAGCACAGGTCAGGGTTAGAGGGAAGAAGGTGCTGGAAGAAATATCCTCCCCTGGGCCAGGCTGATGAGTAAAACACACTTGTTTTCCCTTCAAGCTGCAATATTTTTAAACATCTTCTTTTAACATGCGTGCTTTGCCCTGATAAGATCTTGATGAAAGGGGAAGAGGCCAGAGCAAAGGTCCATATGGAGCCAGCTCAGCCTTGGTCCTCCAATGACAGAGCTGGGAATTTTGGATGCAAAGCTGCCCATCACAGTGATCATCCCCAAATCCTACACAAGGCAACAGCTCTGGGGCATCACTGGGGTCCCATAAGCCCACTGTGTTTGGGGGACTATGTTGGGCTTGCACCCCACTCCCTCAGCACCCTCTGTGACAGGAACGAGGGTACACTCACCTCATTCCAGACAGGATTCACATTGTTCTTGATGACTTTAGTCCTTTTCTTTACACCTGCAGGGAGCAACACACCTGAGTTAGAAAGGTTTTCACACCAAACCAGGGGAAAGACTCCAAAACTCAAGCCCCCCATGCACAGGTGGGATTGACAGCCTCCAGCAGCATTGACAGCTCCCAGGAGCATGATCAGATCCCACTCCTTGCACAAAAGCTGGGCAGTCTGTGTGTGAGGTGGGAACAGATGTGTTCCTGGTCCTTATTTCAAGGCCCAGCCCTATTCAAGCCTTGCCAGGAAACCCTAGGCAAGTCATTTTGATGTGCTGTACCTCAGTTTGCCCATGAGCAGGGCAGAGAGGAGGTTCCCAAAAGCTAGGGGCTACAGGTGGGGGCTTGAAGGTACCACAGGTGGCCCAGACATCCTCCTCCTTCCACCCAAACCTCAGCACAGTCCCAGAGAGAACTCAGAGCCCCTTGAGAGCAGTTGGATGCTTGCAAACTAAACAGGGGTTGGCCACTGACACCCCCAAAAGATGCAGAAGGGGATGCTGTCACCTGTTCTTGAGACCACATCCTGCAGAATAGAATCAGGTAGCAGTAGTTAAAAGCAGCCCAAAGCCAGTGTCCCAAGAAGTCCCAGTGCTGGGGGACTCCAGTTCCACCCAAGGAGCTCCCCACCAGTTGCATCCCAAAATCATGGCCCTCAATTCACACCAAAAATCAGCCAAACGCCTGCTGGGCCCCAAGGGGCCACGTCACAGGAGGGACCAGGGGGAAAAGGAAAAGGAAGAGCCAAACAATAGCTGTGACTCAAACCCCAGGGGACACAAGACAAGCGCCCTTCAGGGCCCTACACATATATATAGCTACCCCTGGCTGTGGATATGGGCTCATGGAGCTGGTGGGGAGCCCAAACTGCTCAAAATATTTTCCTTTTTTCTTCTTTTAGCATCACTAAATTAATCTTTTCTTCATACTGCAAAGACTCTACTAAACCTCCCAGCTTGTAGTTGAACTGGCCACTGAAGCATTTGATTTAAGGCCATGACTTAAGACTGGGGCCAGGAGCAGGTCAGAAGCTGCCAGTGCCCTGACACGGCATCTCTGGACAACATCACTGAGCCTGCAAGATGTCAAACACCTCTGATTTAAGATACATCTGCTTGTGTCTCAGCTTTACTGCAAAGAGAGCCCTGGAATTACCCCCTCTCATGGTCACAATTTCACCAAGAAAAGCTGCTTTCTGCTTTATCAGCAGATGGATGGAGCCCACCCTGGTTGAGCACTCAGCGCCCACTGCGGGATGAAGACACGAGGGGTCTCAGAGCTGGTAGGGAGCAGAGCTGGCTGGGCAGGGTCCAGCAGTAGCACTGTTCCCCCCCCTCCCACCCACTCCACACAGCACAGGAAAGGCTGGGTCAGAATCCACTCATCCCTTTCCTTATTTTTTTTTTCTAAAAATGGACATTTTCAACCTTCAGGAAATGAATGCCAAAAAAAAAAAGGCAACATCCTCTGGTGAGTACTTTCGAGGTACAAAGGCAACAACTCCCTTCCCAGGACCTCCGGTACCCAGGCAGCCAGATAACCCCCTAGATAAGGGATTATTCTTATCAATCTCAATTCGTATTTATATGTAAGATATAATAAGCAGAAGGATGGACAGCACTACTCTACAGCAAAGACAAGTCCTGCTTGTCACCAGAACTAATCCCTGTCACACCATCAGTTTTAAATGCTGTGACACTGTACAAGTGGGTGGCAGCACTAAATGACCATCGTCAATCCCCCTCCTAAGAAAAGTTCCTCAGGTAATGGGGATTTCTCACTGTCCCCCATGACCCCACACATCCCAAATTCATAGAAGAAGAGCAGTAAATTCCACAGACCACCCCAGGGATCCTTGGAGATGCCAGGTGTCAGGTGTGTGAGCATGGTGAAGGGATGCATCAGAGATTAGGGATGGAGTGAGCTACAATGGATTTGGCAGAAGAATGGAGAAGGGTAATTTTGCAAGGATTTAGGAGAAGGATAGCGCTTAGCAAAGCCAAATTTGCAAGGTACGCCTGGCCAGGACTTCACTGAAGGGAGCTGCAAAAGCAGACAGGAGTCCGGCAAAGTAATAAACCTGCCCACCCCGAGCCCAGATTTGGAGTTCCCTCACCTCGGAAAGTTAGGCTGGCCACCGGGTCGCTTTGCTTGTCCCCCTTCTCCAAGTTGGGGAGATGGCTGGCTCGTTGCAGCAAGCAACGCAGCATGGCTGGGCGATGGAGCAGGGTAAGGTGAAGCCAACCCGGGCTGGGTCCGGCCCCCCCATCGCCACCTCCCCTGTCCCGGCCCTCCCCAGCGGGAGTAGGAGGTGCCCGGGCGGTGACACGGAGCGCCTCGGCGCGGCCGCTCCAGAGGTTGCAAAGATGTAGGATGCCGGGAGCCTCGGGAAGTGCCGAAGACCCAGGAACCGGGGAGGGGGAGCGCCTTGGGGATGGTAAATTAAATCACCGGGAAAGGGGGATTCTGTGAGTTCCAGGGATGCTAAATTAATCACTAACATTGGAGAATGCTGCGAGCTTTGGGGATGCTCAAGCACCGGGATCCAGGGATGCTACAAGCCCTGGGAATGGTAAGTAAATCACTGGGATTTGTGAATGCTGCAGGCTCCAAGGATGCCCAGGCAACAGGATTTGGGGATGCTCTCACATCAGAAATGGTAAATCACCCTCCAACAAGGACATTACAAGCCCTGGAGATGGTAATTAAATCACAATGATCTGAGAACACTGTGAGCTCTGAGGATGACCCAGCACAAGGATCCAGGGATGGTAAAAAGATCACCAGAACCCAGGTATGCCCTCGGGATGGTAAATCACCAGAGCCAGGGATGCTGTGAGCTCAGGGTGATTCCAGTGGGGGTACCTAAACACAGGATTGCTGCAAGTTGGGCCCCAGAGATGCTACAGACCCTGAGGATACTAAATCCCAGTGACTTAGGGATGCTGCAAGCCCTAAGGCTGCAAAGGCACAAGAACCCAGGGCTGCTGCAAGTTTGGGGTGAACAAGCTCCTGGACACAGGAGTGAGGTGCAGAGATGCCCAAGCAATAGATCCCAGTGATGAAACACCACCAGGAATGCCAGAGGACACTAGTATGCCATCCTGGTGGTAAAGGATTACCAGGACCTCAAGAGCGACACATCACAGGGTTGCACAGCATCAGTACCATAGGGCAGGACTCCCAGACATGGAGATGCCACAGCACTGGGGACATCTGCATGGGGACCACAGGGAGAGCCAGTGGGGGCACCAAGCAGCCACAGCACCACAGCCCGCTGCAAGTTCTCATACAAACCCATCTGCAAAGCACAACCAGCATCTGCTCCCATCCCACACACCCCACAGCCCAGCAGGCACCAGTGGCTTGGGGAACATGTTCCTGCTGCCACCCTCTTCCCTCTCCTCCAGAGCAGAGACAAGGGCTGTCCCCTTGTCACAGTTCCTGTCTTCTACTGGCTGACAAGGACATATGAAAAGGAAGACAAAGCTGCTGCTCAGGCACAGCAAGTGAGGGGATTTATCTGGCCACAACCATGCACAGGGACACCATGACAACAGGACAGGGACCTCCATACCGTGAGGAAGGTCCCTGCAGACACAGAGCCAGGCACAACTGTGGGAGGCATAAGCACACAGAGCCCGAGATGAGCCCCAAAAACATGCTTTTTCACCCTGAGGTTCACCAGAACATTGCAAACGAGACATAATGCATCACACACCACCTCGATTCTCCTGCCAGCCCATGGGGGAAGGATTTGAGACCCAGACTGGCACTGGCTGCATTCTGGGAAGTCAGAGCCTAGTTGCCCCATGACCTGCAAAAGCCCTCACACCTCAGGCACTTGCTTCTCACGGGGGACATGGTGGAAGCCCTGGGACAGGCAGAGTAAGGGCGCAAGCAGGGGTACAGCCGAACAGGGCCCCACTCTACGCCAGGACAGCAGGGGAGTGGGGAAGTGGATGTCTGGCAGATCCCCAAAACGAAACCGACCCCACGATCCAGTGGGACGGCCCCGGCCCCCCTCACCCACAGCGATCGGGGGAAGGGAAGTGCTGTCCCGGCCCCCACCGCGTCCCCTGGGAGTGGGGCCCCCGGCCATTGCTGTCCCCTCAGAGCAGAGCAGAGGCCCGAAATAGCCCGGGCGGGCTCTGGTGCTGTCACCGCTCAGCTATGTCTCTCCCGGCCCTCCCTCGGGAAGCAGGGAACAAGGAGCGGAGGGGAGCGCAAGGGGGTCCCCAGAAACACACTCCCCGGGAAGGAGTGGGGGGAGCCGCTGACACGGGATGAAGGGGGGGGAGAAGGGTGGGTTGCGCAGACAACACCCATCATCTAGAATGGAAGCACATGAGACAGGGAATGTATTAAGAGAGAGGCTGGAGGCACGGGACCCCCCCACCCCGCATCCCGGGTTTCAGCTCCTTCCTTGCCGCGCTGGCAGAGCCCAGGGAATCCCACCCCCGGTGCAAACCTACCACCCCTG
>VZTY01012517.1:0-23403 GCA_013400935.1 Turnix velox | reverse complement strand
TCACCTCTCTGGACCTGCTGGTCACACTCCTCTTGATGCAACCCAGGATTTGGTTGACCTTCTTGGCTGCAAGTGCACACTGCTGGCTCATGTTGAGTTTGTCGTCAACTGACACTCCCAAGTCTTTCTCCCACTAGATCAGGCTGCTCAGTGCTATGTGAAAATCCTGTTCTCTACTGGCAATTTGACTGAGGAAGCCCTGAAATAATCCTCTAAGCATGCTTCATGTCAGAAGACTGAAGATCTATCTCTTGTTTAGATGCTGTTGAGGAGATAAATTATGGTTTTGGCAACTCATTTCATAAATCTTTCTTTGAAAGCTCAGACCTTTCATTTGAGTTCACATCTTCTGGAATTAGGCAGAGGGGCTCAGCTCCCAAAATTGATTTATAAAAAAAAAAAGGGTGATCCAGAGGGATGAAAAAAAGTCAAGTGTTTATTTAGTTTGTTGCTTAAAGAAATGCTGAAAGATTAGAAACTCTTTTTTTTTTTAAAACTTGTTTCTAGTAGATGTTGATGATGGAAAAACTCAAAGGATTTTCAAGCTTAAAAATAATCCTCCAAAAATAGTCTCTGGTGATTTCTTTCACGCTACTTAGAATGACTCAGTCTAGGGGCTTAAGGTAGAGGTTTCCTTCATATGCCTTTGAGTCCAATTTCTGCAAACATTTAGGCAAAAAAGAGATATATTTTAACATTTCCTATTGAGTGCTTGGACAAGCTTTTGCTGGTAACCACTGCAGAAGTACAAAACAGCTTTTACAGCAAGGAACGGAATTGTTGTCACTCCAGCTTGTACACAGAGAAGGAAAAATAAAATCAATACCTTTGTCTTGAAATAGATATTGAGGCAAAGACCAAGGTAAACTCTTTTCACCTCAGCCTGGGAATCTTTTTTTGCTTTCTCTGATTGCCCAAAGTGTATTTTCTGCTGAACTGGGGCTGCAGATCCCTCACTGAGAGAAGAAGAAAGGAGCATCCACAGGCCATGCAGAGCACATCTGTGGTGGGAAAGAAATGGCACAGTGTCAGGGCTTTGCAAGCCCTGGCAGGGTTGTGGTTTTCCTTCAGTTAAGTGGTTTCTCTGTCACATCCTGCCCTCCATGCTGGAGTGATAGCAGGCTGCACAAGAGGCAAAAAAAAATATCTAAATTAAATGCAAAGCCTGGGGAAAGTTGAAAGGGGAGCTCTGAGGGGACTGGGTTTGCTTCAGAGCAGACCTGTCATCACTGATAAAAAGAAAAAGGTGATGAGATGGAGCTGGAGGAGGAGAGGTGCCCATAGGATGTTGAGTGGGGCTTGGATGGAGAGGAGGGCACAGCAGTGAGTACAAAGGGAAAGGGTTGAATTTTACAAGAGAAACCTTGGAGGAGAGGTAACCCCTGTCAAACTCAATCTGTCACAGGAAAAGAAGCTAAAACACTATTCTGCAAGTGCAGGGCAGGGCAGGATGGAGTAGAATTAAAAGCAAAAAAGGCTCAAGGGAGAAATGATAGGGAACTGTCACCCTGCTGGAAGCTACTAAATAGGCCAAGACACTTCAGCTTGAAAAAGGGATGCCTGAGGAGGACTTTATGTTTTTTCTCCCCAGGGAAAAGGGGTATCATGGTAAGCTTATGAACATTTCTGCCTTTGTAAAAGAACTAAGCCATTTCTAATAAACCCAGCAATGGGCAGGTTCAAGGTGAATGCAGAAAAGGATGATTCTTTCTTTCTTTCAGTGAACTGTGCAACTCCTTGGACCGGGAGATTGTGAATTTAAAAAATTTCCATGTGTTCAGAAGCAATTGCATTGAAATTGAAAGATTTTTGCAGGAAAAAGAATCTGTATAATATATTTTTTGTAATTGCATACAACTTTGAAGAGCCAAATAGAAAACTATCCATGGTTCAGGAAGTCTCTGCTGATTGAAGGTCAGGGCAGTAGTAGCCCCAAGTCTCATTATAGATTTTCCTAGACTCTACTGTGACTGAATTTAGGTTTGCTCTCTGAAACCAAGGCAGTAGATTGTTACAGGGACCATCTTTTGGGGTTTGTTTTCTTTAATCAGGAAAAAGCTTTCTTGATGCAGTGATAATTGGTTGTAATGAGACCAAACTGGGAAAACCACAGGTGAGCACCTGGGCTGCACCCAGTAGCTATTTAGAGTTGAAAGATTTTTGCGGTTAGAAACTGCCTGCTGATATCAAATTGGAGTACAAATGAGTTTCCATTGCAGCACACCAGCCTGTGATGGTACCCAGTGATGTTCCAGTTTGGCTTAATCAAGCTGCACCCTTGCCTTGTTGGTATCTACCTGTGGGTATTGAGCAGCATGCAAAGAACCTGAGATATGCCAGGCATCAAATGGGTATATTTGCATTTAAAAGAGCAAAAGTCTCATGTATGAATGTCCTTCAGAAGAGATTGGGAGTGTGACCCCATTCGTGACCTCATTCATTGGAAAAATTTGGGGTGAAAAACGGCTTTCACCTGGGATGAGGGAGTGCCTGGCACCAACCTACTGCCACTCATTTCTCTCCTCAGCCAAACCTAGTTACATCTCAGAGCCATGGCAAAGCTCTGGAAGTCATGTTTATTCATTCATCCAGTTACTCTCTGCTGTTTCCTATGTAAGCATTGACCATGTATTTGCTGTAAGTGTAGATATGACTCAAATCAATGTTTTTTATGCTCTAGTCTGCCCATTCCCTAAACCACTGCATCCATGTGCCTCCTGATGATTGACCTGTTTTCTGTTTATTAACCTTTTAAAGTGAGAGGAAACGAGGGCTTGAGCTTTGGTTCACATTTAGTGGAGACAGTGGAAAAGGTCAGCACCTTTTACAGCTTGGATGGAATTTCCTAACCCACAGGCAACCAGGACTATGTCATTGATCTTTAGCCATTACTGAGTTAGAGGAGGGCTCTGCAAAGCCCAGGAAAGGATGGCAAAACCCTTGGGGCATTTGGCTTGCAAGGTGGAGGCTGAGCTGCTGGATGTAAAGATCAGAGCTCCAGTGTGTGGCCAACAGCCTCCAGCCCATTCACTGATGGACCTCCTTGAGCAAGGTTTCTGGAGGCTGCTTCTAGAGGAAGAGAGGTGGTTGCTGGCAACGACACTAATTGTGCACCTCACAGTGCAGCAATGAGCAGTCTGATTTTCTTAGGTGAGGCAAGGTTAAAAGGCAGCTTCATTGGAGTTGTGAAAGGTCTCTCTCTGCAGCCCTCAGTTGAAGATGTTTGTCTCCAGGGAGCATTTCACAATTTACCAGGCAACAGCAGGACAAAGTTGAGTTGTCTGGAAGTCACAGTCAAAATAATTGAAAAGGAAATGCCTCTCTTATATATATATATATTTATTATAGTGTATTTAAAACCTATACCTGATTACCCAGGGATGTGGTGGGTGCAACTGTCTTGAATAAGCCACATGCTTGTCTTTCAGCTGCTTCTCCAGACTCACTTCTGACTCTTTTTGAAGCAAAGCACAGCTCCTGTCAGTGTGTATTCCTTGGCTTTTAGTGAGAAGCAAATGAGCAGAGGAGCCCTTTAGACTGCAATAGAGTGGAGCAGTAGGTGTATTCCTGGCTCATTTCTACCTGCTGCCTTGGGTAGCATCCTCCCTGCACATACTAAGTGCAAAGGAGAGGACAATATTTATCCTAAATTAATGGAGAAGTACTTGGCAATCACCAAGAAGGATTTGGTCAAGCAAAACAACTTTGCATCTTTGTTACATCCAAGTGATGTCCCAGGGAAGACAGGGATTACCCTTTTCCCATACACACTGCAGCTCTTTCTGCCATCAGATATTTTTCTCAGGTATTGGTCTGTGACAGTAACATGTCTCAAGGCTGCACCTTAAATACTGTGTTGAGTTTGGGATCCCTCCCTACAAGAAAGGCTTTGAGGTGCTGGAGCATATTCAGAGAAGGAAAGCAAATCTGCTGAAGGGTCTAGTGCACAAATCCTGTGAGGAGCTGCTGAAGAAACTACGGTTGTTCATAGAATCATAGGATGCATTGAGTTGGAAGGAACCTTCAAAGGTCATCTAGTGCAAACCCCCTGCAGTGAGGGACATCTTGCACTAGATCAGGCTGCTCAGAGCCTCATCAAGCCTGGCCTTGAATAATTCCAGGGATGGGGCCTCCACCTCCAGTCTGGAGGAAAGGAGGCTGAGGAGAGACCTTATTGCTCTCGAAAACTACCTGAAATGAGGATGTGATGATGGTCTCTTCTCCCAATTAATAAGTGATGGGATGAAAGGTAGTGGCCTCAAGTTGTGCCAGGGGAAGTTTAGATTGAACAGTACTAGGAGTAATTTCTTCCCTGGAAGGGTTGTCAGGCATTGGAACAGGCTGCTGTGGAATCCCTGGAGATATTTAAAAGATGAGTAGATGGTGTGCTAAGAGATATGGTTTGGTGTTAACTTGGCAGTGTTAGGTTAGTGGCTGGACTTAATGACCTTCAAGGTCTCTTCCAAACAAAATGATTCTATGACTGAGTATTGCTGACTAATGCCTTGATCCCAGCATTTTACCAGGATAAAATCTTCCAGTTTTGGAGAAATAAAACCATTTTCTGGAAAGCTTTTTGATAAAGTTTGTCTGTGTCCTCATTTGTGAGGACAGACACAAAGTTTTGCCAGACATTCCCATGGACCAATGACTGGGAGAGCCACAAGTGTTGGACTGCAAATGCAAACCAGATGTAAATCTTTGTGTTCTTCTAGTTCATTAAAGTCAAATTCCTCTTACAAACCCTTTTCTAGTCATTGGAGAGAAGTCACCACTTCCAAAGAATGATTAGATTGCTGGGCTTTACATAACCATCCTACAGTGACATGAAGTGCTAGACAGGGTTCTAGTTTCCACTGGCATCTTCAGATTTGCACATCTGACCTTTAGATGAGTAAATTTAGGGATATGAAGCCCACCTTTCAAACCTGGAACCTTCCAGGTGGCTGCCAAATAGTATTAGCAAGTCCAGAGGGAGCAGTAAGGTAGGGTAATGTTGGAAGATCTCATAGGCAGGTGTGAAAGGTCTTCACTGAGGCAATCAAAATCCAATATAAGTGTTTTTCATGGCTAGTGTTGTGTGTCTTCACTTTATTTTGATCATAAAAACATTTTTTTTTACATAAGTGAACCCTTACTAGCTTTTTTTTCATGCATCACAGCTGGTGGTGAAAGAATTCTAGCAGGGAAAAAGATACAGATCCAAAAAGTGCCTCATTCAGAACATTTAAAAAGCCATCTGATATTATCACCTGGTATTTTATTTTGCATTATAACCTGTCAGGTAATGGGCACACTGTAATTTATTGAGCCTGATGGAAGTAAAGATTATGAAACATGAAAGATCCTGTTAGCAAATCATATATTTTCCATGGGCAGAATATCTAATATCTTAATACTTTTGGAGCTGTTGGCTGTTTGGCTGCAGATAAGTATGACACCATGGAAATTTTGCATTATAACCTGTATTAGAAACCTGAAAAGTGAATTTAAATGAACACCACAGAAGAAAGACCACGAAGAAGATTCCGTCACTTATTTGGGGTTTTTCAAGCTCCACTAAAACTCACCTCAGGTCTTCATTTCAAAAGTTCTGTTTGAAAGGTGGAGGGAAAAAACTGTAAAATATCCTTGGAAGAGAGCTGAGGTGTGTTTTTTTAGGTTGGTTTTTTTTTTTCCAGCTTCAAAGCATCTTTTTGTGCTTTCTTTATTGATCTGAGGCAGCACGGTGCCTCAGTCTTGAGCAGACGGGGTGATGACACCAGCCTTTTTCTTAGCTTAAGGAGTAAAAGAATGATTTAAAGGAGGAATTTCAGGCCTGGATATAATTACTGAAAAATGCAACTCAACGCTGGTTTTCATAGTTCCTCATGCCTGAATGGGAAGAGATTTTTTTCTCCAGGCTTTCTTCTTCATATTCGAGTTTCTCTTGTTAGATCGTTGACCTTAACAGCAACACGTTAGTCACATTTGGGGAAGTGTTGCAATCCAATGGGGCATGACAAACAACCCAGAGCAGAGTTACTATAAAAAAAAGTGATGTCTGTTGACAACCCATCTATCTCATCCTGGTAGGAATTGAAGTGCCTCTGTGTTAAAAAATTAAAGGGGAAAAATAAAATGTGCTCAAAATTCTAATATATGTAACATGCTGGTGCGAAAAACATCCGAATTTTTTTTAAATTCAACTCTGCCACCTTCTTTTGTCATCACTGCTAATGTTGCATTATTCAACAGTACAACATGTAAATGATCTTATGAGAAAATAGAAAATAAAGGGCCAAAATCATATTATAATTCTTTAGGAAGCACAATCCTGTTGTTTTCTTGTTCTCAAAAAGTTTTTTATTCTGTTAAAGACAACTTGAATTAAATCCTGACTTTCCTCCATTGGTGAAACCTTCATTCCTGGCTGGGATAATGATGGTTTTCCACCTTGCACCATCCTTCCAGAAGAAGCATCTGCTGGAAAGAGCTTTATTCCTCCTCAGCCTCCAGGGGTGTTTTGTGTCTTCTCTCTTTTTAAGGAGAAAAGATACATTTTTAGAGGGGATTTGGCTTCTGCTCTCAGTTGCCATCAGTGTCCCCTTCCTGCTGAGAGCATCCCTGATACAATCATCTCATTTCAAGGAGAAGAGAAAGCTGTTGACAGAAGTTAGGGGCAAGCAGGCAAGGGGGAATATGTCTCACATGTTCAAACGAGATGTTTTTATGTAACAGGGAGAGATAAGGGCAAGGAAGAGAGGTATTTAATTAGGCATTTTTTTTTCATCCCAGAAAGTGTACTGTTTTCTATTCACTCTGATTTGCCTGATTCTTGTACCAATATGCTTTTTTCTTTCTGGGCTGATTTCTGGAAATTACACACACCATCAGTGCTCAATTTCAGGACTGGGGAAGATGAAAACTACAGGTTTAAAGGAAATATTTTCATGTCTTTCCTTCCAAGAAATAACTGTTTCCAAACTGGTAGACACTACATGCCTTTACAGAGCTACTCTTTGCACCATCCAGCAGATACCACTTGTGCTTATTCTATCATCTGCTTTTTCTCTTTACCCCAGGCTGCAGAAGGCAATGGGATAACATCACATGCTGGCCTGAAGCAGAGGTGGGAGAAGTTGTTGTACGGCCATGCCCAAAGTACTTCAGGTTCCTCACCACTTTTCTGGGTAAGCAAAACCAGATCCCTCCTCTCTGTGAAATAGTTTTGTGGTTTCACTCTGAGGTTGGTCACCACATCATGGGGGAAGCTTCTGGGTAGAATTAGAGGGAGAGACAAACGCTTTGTACAAAGCAAAGGAGGCTTCAAAGCCATAAATGAATGTTCAAACATCCTCTCTAGACTTCTTGCAGCATCACATCCTTCTCTGGATCAAAAGTGGCTCCTAATGCAATCCCATAATAGGAATGTTTTGCAGTGAAAACAGAATCCACGTGTGTAATAGTATGTTTGTCCTATAAAATGAGCAGATTAACACTGCAGTTAATTAAGTCTCTGAAACAGAACACTCTGCAACTGTATGCAAAGAAGTATTTTTCTCCTGAAATGACAAATTTGGCCACAGGCCAAGAAATTAACCTGGCAAATAATGGGCAGGGATAGGTTAATGGAGAAAGTAGCTTAACTCACTGTTCAACGTGTTCTGGGAAACTCTATTTTAAAACTCATGTCTCAAGGGCCAGGCAGTGACAGGACTCTTTGTCATCTGGGAGTTCATAGTCATTATTTAGCATTTTTATTACAGTAACCCTGCAGAGCTCTGCGGAGGATTAAGTTCTTTTGCACCACGGATTATGAACCAAGCTGATAAATGTCCACTTCCACAGCCTTACAGTCCAAATGCACATGATCAAGTTTGGATGGGAGTAAATATTATCCCTGTTTAGACACTACACTGATAAACCAGCACTCTCTGAATCCATGACTGGCCCCCAACAAAAGTCTTTGCAGACCAGAAGGCATATTCAAAATCCCCAATGTCCTGTCCCAGCTCTACAGCCTCCCCATTTCCAAAACTTCCCAATGGTTCATCACTGGTGCTTCAACACAGAAAAGCAGGAAGAAGCTGCTCTAAAATCTTGCAGGACAGGACTCCAGCACATTGGTCCAGTTGTGTGGATGAATTGCCTACTTTCCATTTTTTTCCTTCTTCTCTCCTGAGGATAACATTTGCCTGCTTGGTTTTAGAGACCCAGCAGAATTAGTTAGACAGGAAACTAAAAAAACCCCTCTCTAAGAAGATTTCTAATATTTCATCCCATCAGAGAAGAGCAATGACAGAAATATAGTATATATATATGTGGTCATATATATTTCTCTCTCTCGTGGATGTGATGAGCTTAAGCTAATGAAAATGGGATGCCTTAATTGTGCTTTAGGATAGATTTATGAGGCTAAATAAAGTTGCCCAATCTGGGAGATCTACTGCTCTTAGATGACCTGGGATGGTCTCAAGATTCCCTTTCAGAAAAGTGCAGTTCTCATACAGGCTACATATCATGGGATGTATAAGGGACTTAGGATACCTCAAAAAACCCCTATTCCTTAGGCAAATGAATGGCTCATATTCTGGAAAGAGTCCAGGCTCTGCTGAGAACAGTCATGTCATCACTTGGGCTCTCAATGTACTTATCTCAATGTTGACATGCCAAAAAAGAGCCTCAAACACAAGCCAACCCATGACCCTTCTTTGCATACCTATGTTGTAGCATGGCTGCTGACATTTGTGATGTTCTGTGAGGATGAGCTCACCAAATGTCATCTGGCTTTCCAGCTGGTGATGTCAGCAGCCTTCCTGGGGGGTTTCACATTCCTTTGGATGAGTTTCCTTTGTTTAATTATAGTTTTCTACATCTGAATATCATGCAGGGTTTCTGTTCACTGGAAATCTGGCTGTTTTGCTTAGTGGTGGCTGGGACCTGATTTGACTCATCAGAGATTAGTCACTTTTAGGAGACCAGATGAGCAGCATCTTGAAAATACCTTGGTGTCCTCATTTTGTATGGTAAAGCAGAGAGTGACTTGCTTTTCTGGAGACAGCAGATTCAGACAGAACTCTTATTTTGGCTGTTTCTAATGCAGATGTTTCTGTACAAGACAGATGTCTGGGATCTCTTTAACATCAGCAGGAATCTAGACAGTGCAGTCAATAGACAGCTGTACACAGGAACTTGAACAGCTCTTTAGATGTCTTACTGATACATTATCTGTTGAGAGCAGTGAAAGTGCAGATACCAAACTCAATTCAGGCACTGACACTGGAGACATTGAGGGCTCCATTCAGCTTCCTAAACAAGCAACTGATGCCATTAAAGATGGTCTAGGCTCCTTAGAACTCCATGAAGATGTCTATACTTATGCTAAGATGTTTATGGAACTGATTTCCAACCTGGAATGTGATCCATGTCAAAGGATTTCCATATATAAACCTAATTCTGAGCTTGTTTTACATCAGTAATAAGAAACAGACCCTNATGTGATCCATGTCAAAGGATTTCCATATATAAACCTAATTCTGAGCTTGTTTTACAGCAGTACTAAGAAACAGACTCTTCAGAATCAGAGAACCATAGAATTGCCTTTATTGGAAGAGGTCTCAGATTATCAAATCAAATAATCAACCTAACTCTGTCAAGATCCATCCCTAAATCATATCTCTGAGCTCTATGTCTTCTCATATCTTAAAGATCTCCAGACATGATGCCCCTTTCTGTTTCTCTGAGCAACCTGTTCCAATGCTTGATAATCCCAACAGTGTAAAAATCTTTCCTAATACCCAGTCTAAAAGAAGTGTAGTTCAACTGACTTTTAAACTTCAACTTAAGATGTGTTGATAAGCCAAATATTTCTCCCCAGTTGCAATCCAACAATTGTAGTGTAGGCCTGGGAGATGGGAGTGTCTTAACATACAAAAAAATTACATCTTTGCAGAGCATATGTAGAGCATCTCCTTCAGAGCAGGAGGGCAAATGCATCATGATGCCTCAGCCACAGTAACATCTCAAAGGTCTCAAGCAAAACCAGTCCATAAATTAGCCATATACCCAAAAAGCCATCTGTTTCTTCTGACAATTATATCCCTGCATGTTGACATGCTAACAGGAGGGGTGCACTCTTAAATGTGAAATAAAACCAACTCTGATCTGTGGAAATGGGATAAACTAGTGCAGATTTCTGCCTTGGACCTTCTGTTGTCCATAACAAATGAGAAAAAAAGAACATAAATGGGGCTGGAGGCTGCCTTGGTGGGCACAGGGAGCAGAAGCTTTGGGTGACACTGATGCCATTTGCAAAGCAGCAAGAGCAGCTTTGATTTTCTTTGAGCTGTGCACTTTGTACAGTCATACACAAAGGTGGAGAGCAGATATAAATAAAGGGGAGGGTAAGATTGCCTCTTGTTTTATAGGATTTGTTGCAGAATTAATGCCATTAAAGTTTGTGAAGCAGTTCTTCCTTTGTAGTGGAGAGTATCATTGAATAGCTTTCAAGGAAATCAATCATCTGGTTAATGTTTATGTCTTACTCTTTGATCCCTTTGCAGGAACATGAAAGCTTGTACCAAAACTGTGAGCAAGAGGAAAAACTTTTATATTTACAGCAGGAAAAGGGTGAAATACTGGGAAGCAAAGAGTTAATGTGATTTTCCTGCCTAATGTAGCCTTTGCTCATCAAATGACTAATGTCCTATCTCAGGGTAAATACAGGATAAAATATCTTGTGGCATTTAGAAACCTTAAAAGGCCCAGCATGGTTCTGATGTCATTTGACATTAAATTTTGATGCTATTCACAAATTCAGAAGATTTTTCATTACTCCATGACATTCGTCAGCACCATATGAAGGAGACAGATGAAAATATTTTTGGCACCTTCCCTTATTAAATTGCATTATTTGCTGTCCCTTGTCCAGAGAGTTCTGTCTCTCTTTCAATAAATAGAAGGTGACATTTATAATAGGGATTTGTTCCCCACTGTTTCTCCAAAAGCAAATTGTCCATTATGCACAAGTTAAAGAGTAAAAATTAACACTGACAGATTTTAAGCTTCAAGTATGAGGTTAATTGACTTAAGGGGAAGGGGTGGGAAAAACTGAGTTCTGGAATCCCACTGAGTGAGAGTGAGATCCTTTTGGGCTTCAGAGTTGTCAAACTCTATTCTTAAACTGAAGCTGTGATTTACTGCTCTCCTTTCCCCTTCTTCATGGATGCATTTTGCTTCTCTTTCCTGCTCTGCTTGTCCAATTTTGGTAGGCTAGAATCTTAGAATCATAGGGTTGGAAGGAACCTTCAAAGGCCATCTAGTCCAGCAGTGAGCAGGGACATCTTGCACTAGATGAGGTTGCTCAGAGCTTCATCAAGCCTGGCCTTGAATATCTTCAGGGGTGGGTCCTCCACCACCTCTCTGGGCAGAAGCCATAGAGGATAGAAGCCATTTAGGACACAGCTGCCTTGATCCTGCCTCTCAACAGGCAGATATTGTTTTTTCTATTGTCATCAACATGGCAGGCCACCATGAGCACCTCATATACATGAGTTTCCATAGTTCAATGAAAAATCCTTCAGTTTTGGTCAAGTGCACTGAAACAACTTCAGCAGGTTATCAGAGACATCTCTGCAGTGAGCCAGATACAGAGAGGAAAAGGAATAGGATCGTGTCTCCTGCTGAGAGTGAGGGACTCAGTTCTGCACATCTTCAGTGAATATTCATAGAATCATAGAACTATAGAGTCACAGAATGGTTTGGGTTGGAAGGGACCTTTAAGATCATCTAGTTCCAACCCCCCTGCCATGGGCAGGGACACCTCCCTGTTCCTCAGTGCCTCAACCAGCCTGGCCTTAAACACCTCCAGAAAGAGGTGGTTCATGCATGATGAGCTGCAAAGGCAAGCATCTCGAGAAGAGTAAATGAGAGGAACTGCTATTGCTTTTATAGCTTGCTTGAAAAATTATTTATCACCATGGAATGTGGTGACAGAGAAGCAGGACAGATTGCTACTCAGAGAAGAGCTTCCTCTGTCTGTTAGAAGCTCTTAGAGGAGAGAGCAGAGAAGCAAGAGGGAGACAAAAGTGAACACCCTTTAGAAATTACTGACCTTATATCTTTTAGTATGAATTCAAGCTCCCTTTAAAAGCCAAGAAGAGGTTTCATTCCTCTGAGATCAAAGAGCTAAAACCTCACCTGCGACACAACTTTCTGATCTATTGCTGATTCTGAAGTGTGCATTTGAAATTACTGCGGGGGGGGGTTGGACTAGATGATCCTTGAAAGTCCCTTCCATCTGTATGATAAGAAAGAGAAAAACCTTTTGAGAGCTAGATATAGGCAACAAATTGCTTGGAATG
Organism: Turnix velox; assembly: GCA_013400935.1. Taxonomy (NCBI): domain Eukaryota; kingdom Metazoa; phylum Chordata; class Aves; order Charadriiformes; family Turnicidae; genus Turnix; species Turnix velox. The sequence continues at coordinate 11,059 of VZTY01012517.1, read as the reverse complement.
CAGTTATCTCTCTGCCTTTATTCAGTTCACCAGTTCAGTGTTTAAATCCTACCCAGATCAAACACTTTCTATAAAGAAAATGCTCTGGTTTTATCTTGGCTCCACTAACTCCTCACTTCATCTACACCATGAATAATTCATGTCATTCCTCCACCCAGCCCTTCACTGGTTGGTAGAACACAATCTGCAAAGTCATTTTGCTTCACAGCCTCTTCCCCATCATTCCCAAACACTTTTATAAATCAGGAAGCTGAATGAGGAGTTTTACATGTGGTTTTTATTACTGCTCCAAAGAATTTGTCCCAATTAATATGTTGGGTTCTGCTTGTAGTGTTCTGCTGTAGAAAAATATCTGGCTTTTTCCTAGAGCTAAACATGGCAGAGCAGAGTTAGACCCCTTGTATAAGGCTTTTAGACCTATACTGTGTGGATCCTGGAGGCAGGGAAAGACAATTTGGAGTCCACCTCTGGACTGCTTGTGTGGGCAGTGGAGGGACCAAGCTCATGGAAGGTGGAGCTGATTAGTTCTGTCAGATGACAGTGGGAGGTTCATGTCCAAAGGAGAACAGGGTCCCCATTATTGGAACAATGTATGAATAAAGGTATGGACAGACACTGGACAAGTAGGTTTTCAAGATTAGTGCTCTTTTATTTGAAAAAAATTGTGGATTGAAACAGTGTAAGTGCAAAGGAAATAGAGCCATGAGTGTTGATGGGAAAGCAGTTGGGGAATGTTCATAGAATCATAGAATAGTTGGGTTGGAAGTGACCTTAAAAATCATAGAGTTCCAACCCCTCTGCCATAGGCAGGGACACCTCCCACTAGATCAGGCTGCTCAGTGCCTTGTCCAGCCTGGTCTTGAACACCTCCAGAGAGGGGGCATCCACAACCTCTCTGGGCAACCTGTTCCAGTGCTTCACCACCCTCACTGTAAAGAATTTCTTTCTTATGTCAAGTCTAAATCTACTCCCTTCCAATTTACANCAACCTGCAGTGTATGAGACTAAATTGTCTGTCATCAGGTCTGAAACAAGCATGTGGGTCTGTGTGCTCACAGAACATAAAAAGAAATGGTAGGGGTGATAAACCTGGAAGATGCAAGTGGAAAACAGAAATATAAATAGTATCAGAAAGAAGTAAGAAAAATTATGAGTAGATGAATAAGATAAACTCAGTGGTTAGGCATGTGCAGCACTAGCTCAAATGCAACCTCCATTTGAAGGAGCTGAGAACACATTGCCACCATCACCAGGACATGGAAAATGCAACATCATAAAGTGATTTAGGTATTTAGAATGCTGTGATGCCTAGAAAGATGCAACAGCATCAAAAAAGCAGAAGTTAAAGACAAAAAAGTCCTCCTGATCAGTCTTAGTGCTATCAATTCATTGTTATTTGCCAAACCAACCCAAAATGTAAGAGTGATGTAGGAGAAGAAAAGAGGAGAATGCTTCTTTCCTCAGAATAAACAGAATCAAAACAATTAGAAAAATCTTAACATCCCAAAATTAAATTAAGAACAGGAATATTCAGACATTTCCATCATAAATTTACAGATCTGTGGTTTGTTCAGGGTTTGGGCTTTTTTAGTCTACCCTTTTTTTTTAATGTTAAAAGGAAACACGTGGGAATTCTTAACCCAAAAATTACTTAGAATTTGGCCATTCCTTCTTGGTTTTGTAGAGATAGATTTTCTTCCCTCTGTCTTTCTCGCCCAGAGCACAGAAATTCTGCAAAAGAACTCCTCACTTGGTAGAGGTGGGAGCTATGTGCCAGATTTTCTACAACTACAAGAGCTAATCAGAAGGAAAGATAGGAGCATTCAATTAATTGCTCACAACTCTAAATTCCATTTTCATAATAGGCATGCAGATTAGGAAATTAGAAGGAGCTTTGTGAGTGCTAAAGAAACATTTACTTAAACCAGGAGCAGCTGCTGGGCCAGATGGCAAAGTCCTGTCCTACACAGCAGATGTGATGCTAGAAAGAGGCAAAAGAATGTGGAGGAGGTTTAGTGTCTCCTCCTGCTTCATATGGATGATCATTCATTGTCATGGACTCTGCAAGCAGGTTTTCAAGGAATAAAGTCAGAGACTGTGTGTAAGAAAGAACTGTGTTTTATTGTATTTATATATATACATGTAAATATATGCGTATATAGGTCTCTTCTTCTCTGGAGACATTCAAAATCCACCTGGACATGTTCCTGTGTGACCTGGTCTAGGTGTTCTTCCTCTGGCAGGAGGATTGGACTAGATGATCTCTTGAAGTCCCTTCCAATCCCTGATTCTGTGATTCTTCTCCCAAGTAGCAAACAATAAGACAAGAGGAAATGGCCTCAAGTTGCTTCAGGGGAGGTTTAGGATACATATTTGGAAATATTTCTTCTCAGAAAGGCTTATCAACCTTTGGAAGAGGCTGCCCAGGGAAGTGGTGGGATCACTTTCTCTAAAGTTAAAGTTATTTCTCTAAGTTCACATGTAGAAATGGTGCTGAGGGACATGATTTATTGGTGAACTCAGCAATGTTAGATTAATAATTGGATTTCATGGTCTCAAAAGTCTATTCCAGCCTAGAGGACTCTGTGTTTATATGATTCTATATATTACAGATACAGCAGTTTGCATTGACCTGCAAGGCTCATTCTGGCTGCTTAACTTTCATAGAATGAAATCATAGAAAGGTTTGGGTTGGAAAGGACCTTAAAGATAATCTAGTTCCAACCCCCTTCCGTGGGTAGAGACACCTCCCACTACACCAGGTTTCTCAGAGCCTCATCCAGCCTGGCCTTAAACACCTTCAGGGAGGGTCCATCCACAACCTCTCTGGGCAAACTGTTTTCACGACCCTCCCGGTAAGGAATTTCTTTCTTAGATCCAGCCTAAATCTCCTCTGTTCCAATTTGCATCCATTACTCCTAGTCCTGTTGAGCAGTGTTTTATTGCTCTGCACACCATCTGATGTTGATCTTGAGAGATCCTGGTGATCTCACTGTGGCTTGGAGCCACTAAAGTGTTTGCACTTCTGTGGTCAGTACATTTGCAAAGAGGAAGAACCCATATCTCTGACTGACCTAAGAAATGTGGGTATTTGATTAAACAACAAATGACTTGTCACGCTACTTAGAGCCTTTAGGACACTTGGAATAAAACCTACCAAAAACTGGTTATTTGAGCCTGCTGCTTCACCCCTTGCCTTTCAATAGTAGTTTAAGCCTTCACTGTTGTAAACACTGATATAAATGAGAAAAAGTTCTAGTCTCTTATTTACACATCTAATTCCCTTCTGTAAGCAGTGCCTTTTATATCTCAGCTCGCTTTTGGAAAGCTGGTTGCTTAGTTTTCTATCCTGGTTCTTCAGCATTAGCTAAAGTTTCTTCAGCTTGCCTTAAGGATACCCTCTACACACCGTATTTGCTACCTCTAGAGAACTAACAACATTTTAAAATATTTTTTGCACTTCATTTCTGCACAGTTATTTCAATTTCTTCATGCATCCATCTCCTCCTACCTGTCAGGGAGCTTTTTTGAAAAGGTTGTCACCTTGTTCCCTTTAAAACCACCTTTTTGATCTCCTTTGTCCTGACATCTGCAAAGAGAGAAGACATCAGTGGAAGAGCTGGGTGCTGAGATCCCTCTAATTGTGCCTTAGCAATTACTGTGTGGCTGCCAGGGTGGCTCCTGACATGTAGGATTTACACCTTGGGCAGATGTGGAGAGATTTTACTTGATTCCCAATACAGTTAAAACTGTTTGTTTTTTAATCCAGTTGCTTTACCTACTCTTTGGCACTCTCAGAGTAGTCAGGGATGAGCTGGAGAGTTGTATCTCATGGCAGCACCAGTGGCAGCATCAGTGGCAGTCCCTTCCCTCTCAGAGAGGTTGTGGATGCCCCCTCAATCCCTGGAAGTGTTTAAGGCCAGGCTGGATGAGGCACTGAGCAACCTGGTGTAGTGGGAAGTGTCCCTGCCCATGGCAGAGGGTTGAAACTAGATGATCTTTAAAGTCCCTTCCAACCCAAACCATTCTATGATTCTAATGTACCTCATTATTGCACCATTCTAGGGATAAATGGTGTTAAGCAAAAAAGAGTGAGAAATATAAATTAATGGAAACTACTCTGGAAAACAGAGCATAAATTTTAGAGTAAGATCTAAGTTTTTGAGGGGATTATTCCAGATACTTTTATGTTCATCTTCAGCTTAGAAAATAGTCTGGGAAGTAGCAGTAGCAATTAGAAATATTGTTTTCTCTGAAGGGAGACATCATCCATCACTTGAGCCAAAATTGTGGCACGGTGAAATCTCTGTCTTCTAACTTTGTACTTTTCCCACCTCCCAGGCATCTAGTAAAGAACATGAACATTATTAGAAAGGTTTGTTGACCGTGTGTGTGAAATTGATCACCACAAAGTGACATGAGCAGCAAAAGCTGGCAGAAAATCTTCTCTAGAATTGAGTTTCCCCAAAATCAGGGATAATTTTTTTTTAAAAAATCTTGTTTTTTCTGCATCATTGTTCTTCCTTCTGTCCAAGTTTCTACATCTGCTGAAGCATTAACACTGCTTGGAAAATTATTCTTGAGAGCAGTAAGGAGAGGAATTACAAAAGGATCAAACAATAGGGGGGAAGTGCACTTAAAAAGAAGAAACAGGAGAAAGAGGAGGAAATAAACAAGCAGCCCCGAGTTCACTGAGAATAAAAAGAAAATAATTAAAATAATTTTCAAAGCTAAAGGGATCCCCAAGTGGGGTGGGAGGAGCCTTGAGCAGGAAAGAGGAGACAGATAATGGGTTCCTTTGTAATGAATAAGTAATAACAGAAATTGCATAATGCCTAAAAAAAAATAAAGCCACCCCAAGCTACTGAGCAGCCATGTCCTTGCTTTGTTTGCACAAGGTCTCTTATGATCCTGATATGAACCCTGGTGCAAAGAAAGGCAAACAATGATGGTGCAGAAAAAGGCTGGGGAACAGGAACCCACAGACTAAAGTTAGCTCCTTCCAGAGCAGTTGTAAGAGTAGAAAAAAAGTTCCAGAAGTTTAGATCTGCTGTAAAGATAAATGAGAGGAGTAAGTTGAGTGTCTACAGCTGCCTGTCACAGGGACTGGAGAAGTGAATGAATCCAGGGGAGAGGCTGGGCATGGCTACTATTAAGAAGGTGTTCAAATGACTCAATTGTCAATGATTCCTGAAGGTGATGCTTGAGTATTTTCATGCCGTAAAATTGATTTTCTCCTGTTTGCTGAAGTTTTATTATCCCTATGTGCAAAGAAAGCCATTATTGGAAGTGTTTGCAAAGCTCTTGAGTTTTGTTGATGTAATTCTTCATCTAAGGTGGGAGCTTTGTCTACTTTTTGATTGTCATGGTCTATTGCTCCAGATTTTCAGTCGGGGGCAGGAGGTGGTTTTGTGTAATAAGTGATACTAAAGGAATGCCAAAGTGATGTGATTCATGTCAGATGGACAGGGTAGGAACCAGTAAGGGATCAGAGCAGGTGCTGGGGGGATTTGTACTGTATCTCCTCTGTTGTTTCTGTCTGACAAACACCTATCTTGATCTTTTAGACAACAAAACTTTTAGGGTAAGGCTTGTCTTGTCAGATTGGGGGTCTCTTCTTCTTCATTTCCTTGATTAATGTCTAAACCACCCCTAACCAAGGTGGGTTTGGGATCCAGGAAGCAGAGATGTCTTACAAAGTGAGAAATACTTTGCACTGGACAACCCTTTATAGTCCCAGATGGACCAGGAAGTACAGAGTACCAGAGACAGCTATGTGAACTTCATTGTCTTGGCTGGTTTCGGCTGAAGAAGAGAAACATCCTTATGGTAATAAAGGCTCCTTTCAGCTGGTTGGAGGTCCTAGGCATTCAACTTGCTTGGAAAGTTCAGGAAATTTTCCTACCTTTGAGTATACATGTTAAAACAGGTAATGAAGTTTGACAGTATCTGGGTTTTGGACCCTTATGCCAAAATTTGAGGTGCTTGGTTCTCAAAAAAGGGTACAGAAGATTCCCCATAAATCAAATATGATAATCTCATAGGCAAAATCTTGGCTTTGAGGGCTACATTCACTTTCCAGACCTCTGATCTTACCTGTGCAATGTGAAATGATTGTTTTATCTAGCCAAGACTTTATCTGTCATGGCTTCTTGCAAGTAAAGTGAAAGATAGTAATTCTTCCTTCTGTTTAGATTATAAATTTCCCAGTAATAAAGGCAATATGTCAATAATACACTCAACAGACTATTAGGAGAGATGTTTTATGGGCACCTTGGTATTCAAATATACTTGGTTTTGAGGGGTGAACTTTACAACCCATTGACGTGAAACATGGTCATTTTGTAACACAGAGGAAGTATGAGAATTTTACTCATGTTGCTAAAAATGTGCTCTGGCATTTGAATCAACAAAAGGCAGGCATTTGTTTCCCAGCAAACAGAATGTTTGCTTTTAAATCATCCTTTTCTCTTTCCTTCTAGGAAATGTCACCAGGAATTGTACAAGCCAGGGCTGGACGGATGTGTACCCTGCTCCATATGCTGTAGCTTGTGGATATGATTCCAACAGCACTCCAGGAGAAGAGGTTTGTGAATTTGGATTTGTAGACATCAAGAATTCCTAGGGATCAAAATCAGAACCACATGGTCTTCCAATGCCCATTTTTTTTTTAGTTCCCATTCTAGGAATTTCTTCATCATGGGTGTGGAGAGACACTGGAACAGGTTGTCCAGAGAGGTGGTGGATGCCCCCTTTCTGAAAGTGTTTAAGGCCAGGCTGGATGAGGCACTGAGCAACCTGGTCTATTGGGAGGTGTCCCTGCCCATGGCAGGGGGATTGAAACTAGATGATCTTAAAGGTTCCTTCCAACCCAAACCATTCTCTGATTCTATGATTCGTCCCTGGTCTTCATATTCTCAGTTATCACCTAGACCTAGGGCAGGGTTATATTAGATGTTAGAAAGTTCTTCACCATGAGGGTGGTGAGAAACATGAACAGGCTGGCCAGAGAGATGGTGGAGGCCCCATTCCTGGAGATATTCAAGGCCAGGCTTGATGAGGTTCTGAACAATGTAATCTAGTGCAGGATGTCTCTGCTCACTGCAGGGGAGTCAGAATAGATAACCTTTGAAGGTCCCTTCCAACTCTATGATACTGATTCCTCTGTGAGGAAGCATCTTCTTGAGGATACCTGCAAGCAATGATAAAGTGTCTGGTCAAATAAACAATCATTATTCTCTGGAAACCAGCACCTGAGAAGAGCAGAGAGCAGTGCCTCTATGATCACACACATAAGGTGCTTAATTTTCCACATTCAACATGGAAATAAATGCCCCATGTTTATCCACAAGTAGATAAACTGATTCCAGTATTTCTTGTCCAACATAAGCACTGAAAGATCAAATGGGATAAAAGCATTTAACCAGCTGCTTTGCTGATCTAAACCAGCTAGAGATCTAGAGAACTGGAGGGAACACACAAATCTTCATGCAGTGTTGCTGAATTCTGTGAGGAAACCCACAATCCCTCTGGGATACTGCCTCTATGTATATTAGTAATCATTGATCTAGGTATAATTAGCTTTATACAGTATTCCCATCACAAAAGCAGTCTGTTATTGGTCTCCTGCTTGCTGAGTCATGAAGGGTAAAATCTAAAGAGGATAACAAATGATTTTTAGAAGCAAGATTCACCTCATCTAACTAAAAGTCGTAGCATCTGATCTAAACTATTCCCCTGCAGCTGTCCCACAGTCAACCAGAAAAAGCTTATGCTAGGATTGTATTTCACTGAAACCACTTGTTTATATTAAACATGTTTTTTTTCTCTTGAATGACAGAGTTTTTGGGTGTTGTAACATAGGAATCTAAATAATTGATGGATATAGAAACATAGAATCATAGAGCTGGAAGGGACCTTCAAAAGTCATCTAGTCCTGCAGTGAGCAGGAGCATCCTGCTCTAGATCAGGTTGCTCAGAGCCTCATCAAGCCTGGCCTTGAATGTCTCCAGGGATGGAACCTCCAACACCTCTCTGGACAACCTGTGCCAGTGTCTTACCACCATCATGATGAAGAATTTCCTCCTAAAGTCTGATCTAACCCTACCCTGCTCTGATTTAAAACCTGCTGCCCTGTCACTCCATGTTCTGGCAAACAGTCAGCTTTCCTGTAGCCCCTTCAGGAGCTGGGAGGCCACTATGAGGTCTCCTTGGAGCCTTCTCCAGGCTGAACAGCCCCAACTCTCTCAGCCTCTCCTTGTAGGAGAGGTGCTCCAGCCCTCTATGTGATGAGACATCTTTCTGTATGTATGGTCACATGTTACTGAGGCACTCTAAGAGTTAACTGAGAACTCAAACAGAACTGAGACAGCTTTAATAGTGAAAGACTACAGAAAATAGCAAAGAGAAAGTTGCACAATGAGTTTCAGAGCCATACTGAGGTGAAACTCATTCTGCCATCAAGGTCAGACACTAATTCATATCCTCAGGTGTCCCATTCCTCAGATCAAGCTGCATGGTAGCAGTTGTGCTTTGCAAAAGGCATTGACCTCCAATGATAGGACTTGGGGTAATGACTGCAAACTGGAAAGCAGGAGGTTCCACAGAAATATAAGAAAAAACTTTTTCATAGTGAACACTGGAACAGGCTGCCCAGAGAGATTGTGGAGTCTCCTTCTCTGGAGATGTTCAAAACCCTTCTGGATGCCTTCCTTTGTGACCTGATCTAGATGTTCCTCCTCCAGTAGGGGGATTGGACTATATGATCTCTTGAATTCCCTTCCAATCCTTGATATTCTGTGGTTTTTATGGGAATGCTCTGGGAAAGTCCTTCATTGAGAGGTTTATGTTCCAGCTGCCAAGGGGATTTGGGAATTCCTGGCACATGCTTTGGTGACCCAGTGGATCACAGCCTTGCCAAAGTGCCACGTTACCAAGAGAACGTGTATTGTGTTCTTTTAATTCTTTCTTAATTATTTTCTTTCTATTTCCCCACTTTTGTCATGCTGTTTGAGTCTAATTTGTGTGAAAGGTGGCTGAGGGGGGTGAACATGCAGTGCAAGCCTGTGAACAGATTTTTGTTGCTGTCGAGTTGGCTGTCAATTGGGACAAAAAGGAAATAGAATAAAAGGAGAGCAGGAGGTTGTATGGGGCACGAGGTCCACAACAGACAGATAACCTTCCATGCTTTGAGCACTTCATGTATTTTTAACTCCTCCCAGTCTTAACTCAGAAACAAGAAAAAGATGAAAAATAAATAAGGGCTGAGTTTAAAGCTTTAGCTGTGAATTCTGGCAGACCCTAAGTATGCCAAGTAGTGCACTCATGATCTTTGCAATTGTTGAGATTCCTTCTCCAGCCTCACCTTTATAAAACATGTATCAGCAAATCATAGAATGGTTTGGGTTGGAAGGGACCTTAAAGATCATCTAGTTCCAGCCTCCTGCCATAGGTAGGAACACCTCCCACAAGATCAGGCTGCTCAGTGCCTTGTCCAGCCTGGCCTTAAACACCTCCAGAGAGGGGGCATCCACAGCCTCCCTGGGCAACCTGTTCCAGTGTCAAGGCCTTTGAAAATAAAATATCAAAATTTCAAAACCTCTGCTGTTATTAAGTGTTTTCCAAGCAATGTTTGGTCTAGACTTTGTGGTTTTTGTTTGTTAGTTTGGCTTTTTTTTTGATAGAAAATGATGGCAAGGCAGAGGAGGAAGGTCAATCAAGGGCTGGGAAAATAAGATTTTCCACAAACTGAGTTAGATTCTCATAAAAAGTTGCCTTTTTCATTGATAAAACAAATGCCCAAATACCAGCTGGTCTTTTGTCTTGGTTTTTTTTTAATTTTTTTAATCTGAAAATCAAAATGCATTGATTTGTAGTGTTGCTGGATAGCCTTAGGAGAGCTAGAGATTTATTGCCTTCCTTCCCTGTTTTATTTAGATCAGGATTCCCTGTTGGTTCTATGTCCCCTGGTGTCCCATGCTCTGAGATTTCCTCTGTGTGCTGTCAAAGAGAAAAGCTATGAAATAATTTAACATTTATTTCTGGATTAATGCATCTGTGATTTCAGCGAGGACATTTTAAGACTTTACTTGCTGAAACACAATATCTGGCTTCCCCAAAATCAAATCAATTTCCAGACTGGTTCTTCTGTCCTCAAACTTCCTTAATAAGATGAATCTCATTGTGTTCACCACCTCAGATCCCCTGTGTCAGTGCACTGTTTAATTGAACATTAGTCATTCTTGTTCCACAAGATTATAACCATGTAGCTGTCTCTGCAAGTGTCAAATCAGACTCCTTCCAGCATGACCATTTCCCTTGAGTAACTTTAAACTGGTTTTGGTGTGATCCATGCTGTACTGCCACCAGATACATTCTCCATACTCGTACTCTTGTAGTATTTCATCATGTACTCTACTGGATATCATTTTATAAGGGTGAAGGAGTTCAAAATTTTTTTGAGAAAATCATCCAGTCATAGAATAGCTTGAGTTAGAAGGGACTTTAAAGATTAAATAGTTCCAACCCCCCTGCCATGGTCAGAGACATCTCCCACAAGACCAGGTTGTTTGAAGCCCTATTTGCTTGACCTTGATTCATCCATGCAGGAGACATCATCGTCTTGTTTGCACAACCTGGTCCAGTGTCATAATCCTTATAGTAAAGAATTTTTTCCTATTATCTAACCTTAACCATCCCTCTTTCAGTTTAAACCTGTTACTTCTCACCCTGCTGCTCCACTTCCTAGTATAGAGTCCATCCCCATCTTTATAATAGGCTCCCTTTAGATACTGAAGGGAGCTACAAAGTCTCCCCAGAGCCTTCTCTTCTCCAGACTGAAAAATCCTAAACCTCTTGGTTTGTCTTCATAGAAGAGATGCTCAGGCTCTCTGATAGTCTCTGTGTCCTCCTCCAGACCTGCTCCAACAGGAGTGTCCTCATTATTTTAGGGGTTCCAGGGTGAGATACAATAATTCCAGACCTCTCAGTCTGTTTTCATAGAAGAGATTCTCAAGCTCTCTGATTGTCTTTGTGTCCTCCAACAGAATCATAGAATAGT
>VZTY01012515.1:33744-84896 GCA_013400935.1 Turnix velox | reverse complement strand
CTTTTTTCAAAGGAAAAGCAGTTGAAATGTTTAGCCTGCAGAAATCCTCTTTTTCCTCTAATCTCATTCTTGTACCTTAGTCTACTGTTTTGGCTGAAGTTTTCTGGAGAACATTCCTGCTGGGATAGAAGTCTGCCTTGAAAAATTACAGCCCTAAAGGTTAACTTTGTGACTTCAGAAACTATTGTTAACATTGACTTACAGGTGGAATGTGAAGCAGTTTACTATCAGGTAATGGAATAATAGAGATAAATGGCAGCACTTTTTTCATCTGTGCTACAGCAATTCCAGATTTTTGCTTCATCTCTCACTTTGCAAGTGTGTGTATTTCCCTGCAAATGTTCTGAAAAGATTGATTTTAGCCTAGAATCTTTTTCTTGTGCACTGAAATGCATGCAGAACCAGAGCTATGATATATACCCACTCCTGAGCCTGGAGAGGAGCACAAGGTGCTGGCAAAAGGGCAGGAGGAGAGTCTGCCACGGCTAGGAACACATCAGGAGCTTTGCTGAGTTGCAATGGAGCATCCTCACAAGTAGAAGCAGTGTGGACCTGGGTTGGTGGGGCAGTGAAGGCAGGGAAAAGAGCTTGCTAGGGGCAAATTTCAACAGTTGCTTTGGAAAACATGTTCTACTGGGCTGGACGTCTTGGGAAAACATTCCCTCTCCCTCTTCTGGCCTGCATTTCAAGTGAATTTACCAATGATTTTTTATAGTGAAGGCCTCTTCACAGAAGGATGGTGATGCAAAATGCCCCTTCTGGAGAAGCACATGATAAAATGATCATCTCACCCTGGGGAGGATTGTGATGGCTATTTCTTTACCTTTTCACCTTCTTGTTGAAATTGAGAAGTGAGACTCACACTGAGATCACCATGTCACATAAATCAGGGGACTACTTAGAAAATGCAACAAATGGTATAATGACCAGGATGGAAGTCATGAGAAAAGTGCAGCTCGTTACTCTCCTTGCAGCCACGTGGAAGAGCAACGGCTTTAACAATAACTCTCAAGCAGGTCATCTTTGTATCATAAATACTCAATAGTCATTCTTAGTAATAAAACCTTGATAACCAAAACTACCTAAAGGCTGTAGTTCAGGTTTAAGTAATTACATTGTCAGTTTTCTGATTACTTACAAAAAAGTGTGTAAAAGCAAGATGTCTTTGGTTTTATACATTTCAGAACTTTGGCTTTTTGCAGTCTTAATAGTAATGTTAAACTCAGTATTTTTTAATCCTTAATCAGCAAAATAAACCAATGGAGATTGTTGCTAATAGACGAATAATAATGATTCAAAGGGTGCATCATATGAACCTTTTACCAAAGGGCAAATTCTCAGAATTTTAACCTGCTCTGGAGCTAAAATAGTCCCTCCTGCACGAGAATGTTGTTTTAGTGATATTTGTAGCTAAAGCTTCTGTTTTCACAGGTCTTTTATCTAGGGCTTGAGTAAGCAATGCAAAGAAATCAGGGCTGAGGAACCACTGAATCCTAAATGCCTTCTGAATGCCTTTTCCAGGCTACAAGTTAACTCACATTTTGATGTTATCTGGTAATAATGTGAAAAAAGTTGAATTGGCCACAGGCTGTATGAAATGAAGTCACGAGCTGTGCATTCCCCAGCTGTGGTGCAAAGGAAATGACTGATAAAAATATTTTTTCTAGCTGACCTCTGGCTTACCTTCATCTGCCAAAGAATTTCCAGCTAATTCCCCACCAAAGCTTTCTTGCAGCTACAGCCTATTCCTAGAATCTTCTGTGTCAGAAAGTATGAACCCCATCTGAGCCTGTTTATTGATGCACTGAAGATAAAGAACAAATGAAAACTTTGATCTAGATATACAGGTAGTGCTCTTTAAAAGAAATCAAATTGCTCTATCCCTTTGAAGAGAGCGAACAGCACCTGTGTCTTCTGCTTGGGCTCAGCGTGAAATTCTAACACTGTAGAAATTGATTCATGAAGCTGGATAGCTGAATAAGATTGTTTATTTATTAAGACATAGATAAACTATGGGGAGGGACAGGTCTTTAAACAGTATCTTTCTATAAGATTAGGAACCCAGTGCTTGGCTGAAGGTTTAGGTGGATTGGGAATCATGTTAATGTTCAGCTTTCTCATTGTTTCACAATTAAGAAAAGTAATTGCGCTGCCCCAATCTTGCTGTCTTTAGAACATAAAAGACTAAGGCTTAAAGTAGGACAAGATGACCCATGCCCTTTAATATACATCATCAGTGCTTTCATGTGTCAGCCTATTGCTCTGCCCAACAAGACAAAGCTTAAAATCAAAGCCCTCTTTGACCTGAGCTGAAGTGAAGACTGCTTTTGCTTTTAGGCCAATCCTATTTTCCTGTGGATCTCCTCCCCCAAGAAGCTGTGCTGTTGTTCAGAGAACCATGATGCTCACTGAAATAGAAAACAAGAGGAGCAAGTCCAGGTACTCTATCACTAAGCCACTCAGCTGAACTGGGAACAGCTGGGTTCTCATAGGAAAAAAGGAAGAATGTTTCTCCATTTCTATGTTTTGCTCTGTTTCTATGTTACACTTCTTTACAAAGTTAGCTCCAAAGGTCTGAAGAGGGGTACCAGGTGCTTCCCTCTTTGCTGAGCTTTCTGCTTGGAAGGTTACACAAAGCCTATGTCTGTTGACTTACGCACTGGCAGTATGTAAATTAGTCAGAAACATCACCGAAGCATGGATCTTCTTGGCCAATTTAGTTGGATTTTGAATGTTTAGTTTATAACTGAAGTGGAAAAAAACCTGGAATTTTTTCTTCCTTAAAAATTATTTAAATACAGGCTAGTGAGCTGCAAATTACTTGTGTCCCTCTGTCAGAGTGAAATTAAATTACATACACAAGACTGTTTCTTTAGTTTATTAGTACAAACAATGCATACACAAGACTGTATATTGTTTGAAGACTGCAATAGATTCCTAATTTAACAACTCTGTAACAAAATTTAACTAAATTTCACAGTTATGAAAATATAAATCTCTGATTGGGTAGGTTTTCCCAACAATACAAAGTTTACATAAAAACATTCAATATGATCTATTAGTTGCAAACAAATTAGGAAAAATCATTCAAGTCACTTATTATACTATGTTGGCTTGTACACTGAACATTCACACACTACATTAAGTTCTAGATTAGCATTCATTTCTTGGAAATTTGTGGCATGGAGGTCTGATTTTAAAAATAAAATAATTTTACTCAAATACTTTGAAAAAAATCCCAGTGGTGTGTCAAATTTAAGGTACATAAGAAGGGAAAAAATCTTGTCCTTTCAGATGTAGTCCAGTATTTTATTTAGCTTGGTCAAAATGATTTTTTTTAAAGAAATTGTCATGATTTCACAATTTCTGCCTTGAAACTGGTAAAACTGTACAAAAGGCTCAAACCAGTCTTAAAGCAGAAAAGGAAGCTTTTATATATGTGAAAGTAAGAAAAACCCTTTGCAAATTTGGCCAGTAAAGAACATTTGGACAGCCTTTACATTTAGTGGAGCATTTCAGCACATATACAAGCAGTTCCAGAACGTTTGGTCATCTGATCTGTATTTGTGATGGGAAGGAACAGAAAGGGCAATAAGGCAAATGTTATCAAGACTAATACATGGCATGTCTGAAAACTTTCTATTAAGATTACTTTGGGGACATAGGAGATACTTTACACTTTCTTACAACAAAATGGATAGCAACTTTTTAACATAAAGAAATTAATGTGTTTAATTGAAGCGCCCTTTCTCTTTAAATAAGTTTTCATTACAATCTGTACTAATACACACCGTGAAAATGAAAAAATTTCCACAAACCAAAAATAAAACCCAAGTCCCATATTCCTTTTATGACCTAGGTTTTTATCTTTTTTATCACAGTACAGAAACCTGAAATCCCTGCATGCAATTAAAAAAAAAATCTTTCAGTCCATTCGTTGAGGTGAACAAATCAGCCCAGATGCTGACACTATTGCAGCTGACTTGCACCCACTCCATTTAACCCAAGGATTAATCCCAACTAAAAAAAAAAAAAGTAGTTATTTATTAAATTATGATGGAATGTATCAAGTGTTTCAGGTTGGCAGGTGACATCTTGTCATTGCACCATCAAGCAGAAAGTGGGTATAAAGCTGGCTGTTAGCTCTAGACCCATCTTGGTGACTTGGCATATAAAATAGTGGTCTGATTCTTTTCAGCAATAGTGTGGAGCTTTAATTGTAGTTAAAACAGTATGTCAATCCCAGATAAGATCACCTAACTTCTCTAATAGCATAACAATTTTGATAGTATTGCTAGAAATTTTTAATCAAGGCTCTGGTGAAATCCTGGACTGAACCTTGTATTCCAAAATTTAAAAAACCCTGCAGCCCATTTGCTTTATGTTTGCTCTTTTTGTTTGTTTACTTAAATGTAAGAATATTTCTTGAAGAAAAAACAACTGTTTTGCCCTCTGTTGTTTCTCTCTGCCTTCCAATAAATACACTGATATTTACATGAATTCAGAAGACAAATCTATGCATGGTTACTATTATTCAGATAAGCTAGTCCAGATGGTTACTTAGTTGTCATCAGCAAAACTGTGTCCTCTGCAATCTATGGCTGCGCACACTTTCTCGTAGCAGTAACTGTATCTTTTGGTTGGTGTTGCTTCACTCACCTCAGTCTCTGTAACTGTAATGGGACTATCCCTTGCGAATACTTCTGTTGATTCCCTCCAAATGCAATCTGCAGTCACTTTGAAGCTATAATTGTGACATTTTGGCCTAATCACTTGCGTTGTGTTGTTGAAAATCTGACGGCTGTTTGAAGTAGCAATTTTGATTTTCAGTGCAGCGTCAACTCGATCCACTACTGTGTAAGTGCCTATACTGCCGTCATCAAATCCAATAATAATATTTAAATGTCTCTGTGAGAGTGCAAGAAAAGTGGGAGTTTTATAAAGAGAACAGGCACCGATGTTTTTGCCATCTGCCAGCCTCATTACTATTAAAGTTGAGATTGCACCATTGTCATCATCTTCCTCACTGCGGAAACAGATGTACACGAGATAGCGGCCATCCCGAGACAGCCTCTGCCGCCAGATGACACCCGGAGCGTGAACCACACGAAGTTTTCCGCTGTATAAATCAAGCACATTGATGTTCTCATCACCACGTGTTATAATTCCCACCTTCCCATTTGGGGATATTTCAAAGTCTTCCAAAGTTTTCAAGAAATTGGTAGGCAGTTGTACCCGTCTGCAAATGACCTCCTCTGTCAGGCTCCAGATGTTCACAGTTTCAGTAGATGTTACAAATACTATAATATCTGGGCAGTCTGGGATTAGCTTAACATCCACAATGCTTGCACCATCATCACAGCTGAACTTCTTGGTTACACTGCCAGTCCAGAGACTCACTGCCAGCACTTTATTCTTCGCCATTCCAACCACGAATGTATTTGCAGTTGTAATAAATGCATTCTGTAAGGCAACTAAAATATTGCAAACCCTATGTCCTGTAGCGAGTCGCCAAACTCTGGATGCATTTTGCTCACAGAGAGAGACTACAAACTGATCATTATGAGTAATCATTAGTTCTGATATTCTTTGTCCATTAATACGAAATATATTTTCACCACTGGTGGTGTGCCACACGTACTGGCTGCACTTATCATCTGATGTAACCATTATCTCTCCAGAAGATGTCAGCACACAGTTTTCAACAATACCTTCATGCTTGAACACCGCTTCAATAAATCCAGTGCTGAAGTTCCATTTATGGACAGAATCTGATCCATCCAAGGTGTATATTAATTCACCTCTGGCTGGCAACACCAGTCTTTGGATAGGTTTGCCAGATTTGTCAATATTGGACATAGCAGTTATGATGTCTATATCCCAGATAGAAAGGACACCACTGGTGGATAAGGATAGCAGCATGTTGTGATGATTTGATTTAATTAGCCTGACTATAGTTCCTGAGATTTCCTGTAAGCTTGCCATGCACTGTCCTGTATCTCTTCTCCAAACAAAAATGGCTGAGGTATTTTCCATTGAAGCAATGATACAGTTGCCATTTTTGGACAACACAGCAGATATAAAGCGCTCGTTGTGTTTAGCTCTAAACTTTTCAGCCACCTTCCACACATGAGTATCAAGAAGTTCAATGCTGAGAGCCTTACAAATTAAAATTGCACTTTGGTCTTCAGAGAGCTCTATGCTGACAACCTCACTGTCTTCTCTCCTGCAGTCAAAGTCATCCGTAAGCTGGGGACTTGCGATTTCCTCAGTGTTCCAAACAGAGAAACTACCCTCATTGTCCACCATCACCATTTCTTGGGCTGTGTCCAGAACAAGAAGGAATTTCACAAATCCACTGGAAAATTCGGAGGTGACAGTGGCCAGCTTCTCTCCACTGCCCAAGTGAAAAATGGTGGCAGTGTTCAAATACTGGCCGCAGAATGCATAAACTCCGTCTGGAGAACACTGCACGCAGGTCACCTCATACCAGCAGTGGAAGTGATAAAGAGGCCAACCATAAAGCAGATCTATGACAGTGACATCCTTGCTGGCCTCCAGCCAAGCAAGCGCATGGTTGACTGATAGCGTAAATCCATTTATCAAACTGGAGCCCCCTCCGATTCCACAATGTTTTGACCCCTTGATTTCTACCTCAGACAGAAGACAAGAATTTACGTTATCATATATCAAGAGAGTGTTGTTTGTTGTAGCCACTACAAGATACTTCTCATCACTACTGAGCTTTATGCCTAAGATAACAGATGGAGCTGTTGTGATCTGCCTTAGCAACTGGCGGGTCTCTACATCCCAAGTGCTGATGGAGCCATTCTCTAAAGCAGCAATAATTGTACTGGGATTGAAAGTAGGCAAAATCTCTGTGACGTGCATGCAGCTGGATGACAGCAGAAGGCGCTCAGGGCTGTAAGTCACGTCCATGGAGGAATGCAAAGGGACAATAGAGCAGTATTTGGGTCCATCCTTGTCACATTCTAAGAGAAGGTGTCTGAGTTTGGGCAATGAGCTTACCACTGGGAGAAGCCTCTGCTGCAATTCAGCGGAGAGTGACCCTGGGTATTTAACTACTTTGAACTTTATACTGCGGAGGGTACTGGCCAGAAATTTCAGCTCCTTTTCCTGTGAGTAGGTGTAGGCCAGTTCTATGTCAGAAAGAGCTTTATCAAATTGCCCAATTCTAATCATGGTGTACAGCCAGCTGAAGTTCATAATGACTCCGTAGAGCAGATCATCTGTTCTTCCACATCTTGTCAAGTGATGAATGAGCTCAGTCATTTTTCTGTGATTGATAAAAAAGATATCAGGCTCTAATGGATTACACTGAAACACCCATGGCTGATCAGGTGCCTGCCTGTCAAAAGCATTCTGATCCAAGCAGTGCTTTTCATCCTCATTCAGGCCTCTACTGTCATGGAGAGAACAACCGTTCAGGTGTTGGTCATTGCTGTGTAGCGGTTTTCTTCGTCCACCTGACCAAACCCCGAGGAAATACTCTGCCATGACTGTATGCATTTCATGCAAATCTTCTTCGTTGTGCAGGTACAGTTTCTGGGCAATTAGTTGCAAGTGCCTATTTGCCCAAAGAAGAAGTGTTACATTTTTCACCTGTCGCTCTATCAGGTATCCCTGTAAGCCCTCCTTCAGTCTTGCAATGTAGATATATGGAATTCTCAGCAGGTTACTTTCTCTGACACTCTCATTCAGTTCATACATAACACTGTTGTCAAGAGCTAAAATATCTTCCAGTTCTATTTCACTCAGGCCAGATTTGGACATGGTGATATAGCCAAGTGCTCTTGACAGTAGTCTTGACCCACACTTGTTTTCCAGTGACCCAAACAACTGCTCTATACTTTCATGAACAGTGACGGAGAGGGAGGACTCATCCACATCTTTGTGAGATCTCCAGTTCCTAACCTCTCTGAAGGTTAAGTTCACAAACATAGGCAGCGTGCACTTGGAGAATGCTTCATTGACATAGATTTGTTGCCCTGATGTTACTTTTCTTTTAACTCGCAGCAGCTGGTATTTCAGCACTTGGCTACACATCTTTCTGTCCCTTGCAGTCAATTCAATGTAGTTGTCTTCTTCATGAATAAGGCACCTGAGTTTCTGCAGGATCCCATGCTTGTTTGGCAGTGTTGACAGAATTATCCGTACTGAACGGGGAAGGTGGATGGGAAGCCACCAGAGCTTCCTACCATCGTCACTATCAGTTAGTTGTTCTAGGGCATCGAATATTATCACCAGCGGCCGATGGAATGAAGACTCATTCAAGAGATTGATGAATAAGTCACGAAGGTCATGTATCTTCTTTGGGTAACTTTGTATGAGGCAATGATAGTTGACTGCCAATTGCTCACAAATACTTTGAAGTATGTTCTTCAGATCTGTACTTGTCTCGGTGGATCCCAAAAATCTCATAACTACAACAGGGTCAGAATCTGGTCCCATCTCTTCTTGCAGCCACGAGTAGGCCTAAATATAGAACAAAATTTAGTTAATGAAGCACAGTGGCAGTTTATAAATGGTGATTAATGATACATAAATATTTTCAAATGTTACTGGTTGAATGGAAATGCTCTTACTGGTAGCATTACAGGCTGTTCCGATTTATGTGCGCTGGATGAAATTTACATGATATGGTATCTTTGTTTAGCACAAGTAATATCCCAAAACACAATGACCCTTACATCTAAGTGGACATGAGTAGAATATAGTCCATAAATCTCAGGGTACTCTTTGCAGAATCTGTGTTTTTGAAAATTCATAGGGAGATTCTTTTATCAACCATCTTTGTTAGATACCAAAGTACAGTCATCCTTGGCCAGGCAGAGCAGGTTACCTAAGCTCATTTAACATTGATTCCCAGCTGAGTGCACGCCTGAAAGTTTTGGAGGACAGGGGAGGGAATACAGAATACCCTTTACTGGCATGTCACCTGAGTTGCTGGGCCATAGAAGTATGATCTGTTTTGGAGTTTTACCTGTGACTCTTTCACACTGCCACAAGAGGTAAAATATATCTCTTGCTGTTTTTTCTTTTTTTAGCATACTCTGAGCAGGTGAAGAATGTGGCTTTAAATCCTTTCAGTCTGTGAAAGGTAACATACTCAGTTCTCTTCCTTGCTAAGTCTCTTCACCTTGATTTTAAGTTAATACAGAATATTTTAAAAGAAAAGTGTAACCTGAGTCTCTAGGTTGACTTGTGTACTCAAATCTGAAATGAGATCTTGAGTTGCAAATCCCAGTTTCATGTAGGCAACTAACGCAAATCTTTAGGAAGTCACATATGGGAAAGACACCTTCTCCATTTCCTTCTGTCTGATGGGACTGTTTCCCAGCCCACTGTGCTAAATTCTCTGAGCATCCTGCAGCGAACAGAGTTGTGACTCCCAGCTGGAGAACAAGGCTCAGAGATGGCAACTCATTGCCAACTCATTCTTTTTCTGCATCTGGTCCTGCCTAGCAACTGTTTCACTCATTCTTTACTTAGTTCAATGACTTAAACAGCATATAACCGATAAATAAGCACAGGTATTTTTGCCATTTATTAGATAGATTTGTAGTATCAGCCTAATTCTGGAGTAATTTCTGATGAGAATGTAATGCAACATGACTAGGAAACACAGGTTATATTTGTGAGTAAGACTAAAACCAGCATAGGATTTTTAGATGGTTCCAGATTCACTGGACCTCAGTGGGACAAGAGAGAAAGAGAACCTTCTAAAATATATATTATTAATTCAAATATATAATGATTCCTATTAGGTTTTAAAGACACCTGTTAAAGTATTTTTGTTTTGGTTAAGCACATGGTACAGACATGTTACAATCACAGGATGCATTGAGTTAGGAGGGACCTTCAAAGGCCATCTACTCCTATCCCTCTGCAGTGAGCAGGGACATCCTGCACTAGACCAGGTTGCTCAGAGCTTCATCAAGCCTGGTCTTGAGTGTCTCCAGGGATGAGCCCTCCACCACCTCTCTAGGCAACCTGTTCCAGTGTCTCACCACCCTCATTGTGAAGAACTTTTTCCTACTGTCTAATCTAAACCTGCCCTACTCTAATTTAAAACCATTGCTCCTTGACCTATCGCTACATGCCCTGGCAATTACTAGTGAAAGGTAAGTCTTCTTCTGAATATTTGTACAGTAATTTGTAGAATGTAGTTTTTACTCTTTTTATTTTATATATTTAGGGCTGGTATAGGACCTGTTGACAAAAGAAAGAGTGAAAACTATGAAGCCCTTGCACACTAATGCTCCTAATGTCACGATATGGAAAATACTTATTTACCTTTTTCGCCACTTCGGCTAATAAAAGAGTCTTCCCTGTGCATGGTCCTCCGTATATGATAAGAGGGTTAATGTGTCCTATTTTGCTAGGGAGAATGTACTTGTGAACTATGTTTAATGCCTCACATCTATATTCATAAAAAGTGGAGTATGTTTTACATAGCGATGAGTGCTGAAGAACTTCATCATACAGCAAATCTGTTTCGGTGTCAAAATTCTGCTGGACTGTTGCCTGGATTATATCAATCATGTCTTCATAGAACTGTTTACCAAGTCCTTCAATGTAATGGTTCTCCACATCCTGGGAGTAGCCCAGTTTCATGTCACAGTGAGTGACGGATGTGTACACTCTCAGGTTGGATGATGCAACGATGGTAGGAATGAATTCATCCCTAAGCTTGATCAGCTTCTCAAGGGCTTCAGGATCTCGTAGAAACTTGCCAGCTGTATGTACCACATCCATGTATTTTCCCATCTCTGGAATTTTAACAAAACGCTCAATGTTGGCAATTTTCCGAATGTAGCAAACGCACTTCTTTAGGAAAGCTGGTGTTTGTTTACCCAAGGCAAAATCAAGTTCATCTTCAATAGCTGAGGATGAAAAGAGAACACAGGGTTTCTGTTATCTTTTCTTTATAAAGAGTTCAGAACATCTCACCCCAACATGCAGGCTCTTTAATGATTGCATCTGTTTTCTGCAAAAAAACCCAGAAAAAGAAATATCATAGGGTATGGGGTTTTAAATGGGTTTTGGTCTCAAGTAAACATAATGAATGTTGTTTTTTCTCTTCAGTTATATCTAAAATGCTGACAGAAATATGGTTTCATGTTTGTGGATAGGTTAGAATAAAAAAAAAAAGAAAATATAGAAATAGTTGTATTGAACTTTACCAGAGGAAAGATATCTTTTTGCTTGGCTGTGTTTCATTTTCCCTTTCTCATACAACAATTTCACAGCAGTCTTAAAAATCTTCTTAATCTCTTCTGATATATCTTGCCATTTGTTCTCATTCACAGAGTTTGAAGAAGATTCCATCTTTAAAAAATATCCATAGTTAGAAAGTAGCTGTATTACAGTCATCTATAATTTTGAAAGTGAAAATCTAATATTCAATGGCATAGGTAACATGTTAAAGAGAGACATACATTAGAAGAGAAATAAATAAGAGTCAAACCTTTTATAATGCAGATGATCATAATCCACTTTAGAATTAGAAAAGTTAACTAATTTGAGTATTTTTTCAATTCCTTATGTAGGCAGCTACTGCAGAAGCCTTCAAGAAAAACACCAGTAACAGCTTTAGAGAAAGTGGGCTTTGAGAACCAGGACTGAAAGAATGATAATAAAGCAGCAGTAATGCTGATGAAACTATTCCTCCCTTAATGAGAAGCAATAATAATTGTTATAATTTGAAGTTAGATCTCAAACTGAAAATTAGGTTCCTGGTACCTGTAATTAAGCACCTAGCATTAGCTGCTGTATTTGAAAAATATGGAACTAAATCTGACATTACTTTCATTCATTCATTGCTATAGGAACATTAATCTTATTATCATCAGAGAGGAACTCTATTAATAGACTTTCACTAATCCTTTCAGATGGTATCTCACAGATGCCTCAATGGAGGTTTCTCTAAGGTTGATGGTAGTCAGTTCTACATTTCTTCCTGCAGGTTAAGTGTTCCAGGGGTCTCCAGTTTTCCTGGAGGTTGTAACAGGCAAAGGGACAACCCGCAGGACAAGCTCCCTAGTAACCTGAGACATTGAGAGCTGTGCATCTTTTATTACTTTCTCTGAGTTTATGAGATATAACTCTAAGTTAACTTGAAGTTATGAACATCTCTTTACTTACTCCTATATACCAGCAGCTTGAGAAAAGGTGTAAGGTTTTAATAACAAAACAACTGAGTTTTATTCAAAGGAAAATTGTGGGCAGTAGCAAAACAATGCAGATACACAGCCTACTTTCTCTCTTGTGACCAATACTACAGAATGAGCCACATTATACTGTCTTCAGCTCATTAAAGCTCTGTCTATGGTTTTCGTGTTTTCAACATTTATTTCATGCAACAGAGGAAACATTCTGCTACACAATAAGTGAATGGAGTATAATGGCTTAATTTTCTTTCATAACATGGTATGTGCTCAAAACAGAGGCAATACTCTGCTTAGGACTTAGTTTTTCATACACTGAAATCTGTGCTTGGGGATATAGGATATGTAGGAGGAAAAAATGGAGCCATGGGTATTATACAGTTTTTCTTGTAATCAATTAAAGATGAATGCCTGTTTTAAAAATTATAATTAACAGTGTTGAAAAATCTTCTGTCAGAACACAGTTAGAAACATGAGATCTGACTCAGGACAGCATAAAGCACTTTTCTGACTGCCAAAAAAATTTTCTTGTCTGAGGTAGAATGGAAAATACTTATTTCCTCTGCAAATCCTTTTCCTTGAAATCTAGCAAAAGCACAATCTCAGGGCAACACAACCTGAAATCTCCTGACTCCAATAGCAGGTAAGGGGAGAGAAATCTCTATCACTGTCCCACTGGCCCCAAAAGGTCATGAATGGTCACAACCCACTAGCTCTAGCTGTTATTAGAGAGTGCATCAATGCAGGAGTCATGACCAGATGTGTGTCTTGGTGTTTCCAAGCTGCTCCCTTCACCATATCTGGGAAAGGAGCATCCCAGCACCAGTGTGGACTGGGCTTCAGAAGTCAATTCAGAGATAGTAGTGACTTCCAGGTCCAGGGGACTGCCTGCTACTGTGACTGAAAGAGAAGAATTTGGTCAAGAGGTGACTATAACTTACCGTATTCTGGTAGTTTTTCAGCATTTCAGATTTTGGTCTGAGGTAATAGGCTGGTGGCACTGCATTCTCATCCCTGCAATACCACTCTTCCAAAATCTTTGTCTCTAGCTTGGCCTCCATGGCAGCATCCAGAATCATTTCAAATTCTGCTGACTCAACTTCCCCTGGTATTCGGATGTTCCCATACTTCTCTCCCAATAGGCCCTGTATATTTTCAGGAAAGCAGGGAGCAAATTTTGCTTTTTAGTTAGGCAAAAATCCTCCTCAGGATTTGAATTTCATAAAAATCAGTGTAGTGTTAGTTTAATGACTTTGAAATTAGTCATAAGGGAAACACATACAGTGTAAGATGAATTACTATTAATGGTTCTTTACTGAGCTGCATCCAACTATGATGACTTTGTAAAATTTCAAGTAGGTTCACTGTCTTTATTAAACACAAAGGCATCAAAACAAGATAATAAAAATATCCAACATAATTTCTTAGCACAGTTTTGACATATTGATTCCCATTAGTCACCAAGTGGCATTTAATCTCACATGCAAAAGCAACTGTGGAAATACTTTCATCTGGACTCAGGATAAGGATGTATCTCTGGACTCCTCAGCTTTATTCATAGTTTCCACAGTAATGGAGAAGAAGGTTTTACTTTCTGACTGATGAAAGTTCATATGATGTTAGGTGCCTCTTAGATTGGTGTTATTAAAAATGTGGCTTATACCAAGGATTAATGTTGCAGAACCACAAGCTGTCTCATATTTGCTGCCTCATATTCCCTTATTGAAAAAACATTCAATGTCTTTGCCCAGGTAGCTCGCTGCTGATACCAAATAGAAATTGAAATTTCAGTATTTAAAAGCACATATTTAGTAGATAGGCAAAGATTTGTGGAAATCAGTTCTTTAACTGTGGTATAGGAGATTTTTCACCTTCAAAATTGAGGTTGTGCTGCTCTGAAGACATTTTTTTGAATTTACATTCTTCAGGTGCTCTCCATAAGTACTATATAAAAATGCACTGGGAAAATCTTTATAGAAGACAGAGTTGCAGGAAACTTCTTTTCATCAAATTTCCCAAATTTTGGTGCATTAAAGTCAGTGAGACCTCTCGCTTCAAGTGAGAGTTTTTATTTCTTTCCTCATTTAAATGTATTCAGTAAAGATTTTGAGTAAACGAGGAGAGGAACCAACAGTATTAGCATCTTGATTTGAATCAGAAATATCTCTCAGTAAAGTAATGCTAATGCAAAAAGAGGTAGCTTAAAAATGTAAATGACCTTGTTTGTGAATACTCATCATAATGAGAAGCTGATTTAAACTTTTACAGCTGTAACCAGACATGGAGTATCAATAACTGATGGTGATGAAGATGTTTCACTGATTGTAAAAGCATGAAGCTGCAGTCCCCTTTTCTGAATCCGCTTGTGTTGGCAGAAGACACTCAAGTTGCTCACCCTGCTGAGGCTGCAGCCGCAGAGCAGAGATGGCAGAGCAGAGCATGTGACCATTCTATCCTGTGTAAGGAAAAGCCACCTTGGCTTGCTAAAACTGTTCCCATTATGTAAACTAACCTGGCTGGTTTTTGCTTGGAGCAGCTGAGGAAAAGCTCACATGAACTATGGTGCCGGTTCTAATGATAAGTGGTTGGTATCCTCCAACAGAGGAGTAGTCACAAAGAACTGGTAGACACAAACAAGTCAATGTCTGTCCTCTCCTTAGGAGAAATGAAGTAATGCAATTGTGATAACTCATAGCAATTGTGATAACTCATATAGCCAGGCTCTGACAAGCCTGGCCCCCAAATCCTTCAAAAATCTGCTCCTTTGGAGAGAAATTAGGGGAGAGATGGTTTTGCTCATTTATGTCCTATTGTAGCTTCATTCAGAGTGCACATCAAGGAGTCAGGAGACAGGAACAAATGTGCAGACTAACTAGAATTAAATAATAATAAATTTAGTGAAATTATCCACTATTTTTAGAATGTGAATTTATTGTTTTAATGCAATCATTCTAATTAATAGCCCCCCTCACAGACAGAGCTTTGTTGCTTCATGTAATGAGGTAACTGTGAAAAAATAGAGAGTTTTTACTGCTCTATTCATAGAGCCTTATAATTTTGGCATTCTGAAGCCACAGAGGTAAGGCAAAATACAAGATTTTTTCCCTTCTTAATTTGAGTGACATTAATAACTCATATCATGCTGAATTGCAAGCTTTTGCATATTCAGATTGATGTAGAAATCTCATAATTTTCTCTCAGAGGAGCTTTGCTATGCAAATTTTGTAATTACCTGGTATAGCAATTACTACTTGAAATTCATCATGCTACACTTCTTCTGAAGTCCAGCAGATTCAATAGACTGTTGCCCAAGCAAAGATCAATAGCTGGGCCCTTCATTAACAATAATAGAATATCAACATTAAAATGTCTGTTTTTAATGCACTGCATTTAATCAACCAAATTTGTTTTGGGATTATTCCATGTACTTTTCTGCTTCTCCAGTAAAGTTTGTTCTGTTCTCACTCCACTGTACTACAGGTAAGTAAAAAAAGGTAGTACTTAAAAAATATAAAAAGATGGATATTTTTCTTGTATCTTATCTGTCATTGTAACAGATATTATGTAAATAATCCTGCATTAGGGATCATCCTCTTGGCTACTAGAAGAAAGCACAAGAGGAACTTTGATGTGATCAGAATAATGGGATCACTGTGAGTGACCTCATCATGAGTTTTAAAATAAAATGGAGGCCTGTGCATATACTGTTCAAAAGCTTTCATTTTAAAAATTCAAATGTTAAACACTATTTCAAGGTCACGCTGGACAGGGTGCTGAGCATCCTGCTTTAGTAGGAGGTGGCCCTGTGGGGGAGTTGGAGCCAGATGGTATTTAGATCCCTTCCAATTTAACCACTCTATCATTCTATACATTTATCATGGTTTACCTTGGTTGTATAGATAGCATTGCTAATATTTTGCTACAAGTCCAATACTAGTAAAGAAAAGTATAGAGAGGAGTCAGACCTCCATTTGGGATGATGCCAGCACCCCACTGATGCATATTTGTTCCCTGGGAACTGCTCAGGGAACAGCAGGCAGTGCCCACCACTCTTTCAGAACTGTGCCCACTGACCAGAAAACTATCATAAGGATTTTGGTAGAAGACCTTCATACAGGTTGCATAAGTTGTCCAGGCCACCTCTGAAACCTGGCTGTGCGTAACTCAGGAAATTCATGTACTGCTTCAAATCAGGTCCATGTGAGCAATAGCTTCTGCAGTGACAGCAAAGTTAAGGAGCAACTGAACTGAGATTCTGAGGATATCTGTGGCACCTACTCGGTGAATGTGTGCATTTAGAAAAGAAATTAGAAGTTGATGTCTTTGATGTTCTAATAATGTAGAACAGGCAAGTAAATAAAGAGAAATAAGAACAATATAGGGAATAAAAGAAACAAAATGGAATTGATTACATGAGTAAAACCAGCAAATTGTAAATCCTGTGCTGAGCAGACCCTGTCGCTGCACTTCAGCTGAGTTGCTATTCCCAGCAGAAGTTAGCTGGGATTCTGGTATTAGCACGTAACCCTCTGAAGTAATTTGAAAAACTGGTAATAATTTTATGAAGTAGAATACTTTTAATGATTTTTTCCCGTGCTTTTAGCCTCCATCAATGCACCTCAAAGTTTCACTGATCATTTAACTGAGGTTTTGAAATACAACTTCTTTCCATTTTTTCTGGAGAGGACAAAAGTAACTGACACTTTCTCTAAGGGACTGTGGTATCACATCCCAGTGCTGGAGGCAAGAGATATGCTGAGTAAATGCAGTTCTCCACTGAGAGAGTGATGCTTCAACGCTAGGTCACATCATATTGACATTATCTGGCTGCGTAACAGGGTTCTGTTCTACAAAAACACTCCAACCTTTAATGGCTTAAAGGAGAAGCTCTGAATTACACTTTTCCTATGAGGACTTCAGTGCCTGAACTTCATCCATATCAAAGGTCTGCAGCAGCCGCTGGAAATATCTGCCCCCTTCTCCACAGTCCCTACAGTAAATGCAAGTTTCTTCATAAGAAAATGAAGAAAAATGAAACAACAGAATTGAAAGAAAATACAATTTTTCATAATCTTCATGTTGTTTCATACTAAGTCTGAAAATAAGAATAATGTTATTTCATACTTTTATGAAAAATATCACAATACTGTACAGTAATAACCTAAAGCTTCAGCTTGTGGAAACATTGTAGCATTTTGATGATTTTTACAAGAAATTAGTTTTAAAAGAAATAGTAATGTTTAGCCTATGTTCAGTACCAAGAGACAGTTTAATATGCAGACTCATGAATCAAAATCTCCCACTTTATGAGTCATTTTAGTTTAATAGTAAAAAACAAATTAAGGATTCATTAGATTTAAGGTGATTGAACTGTTTAAAGCTACCAGGATGGCAAACACCTACAAAACCTTTGGCAACAATAAGTATCTAACGAAACCTTATGGAATTAACACACAGCAACCTCAGCAGTCATCATCTTAGTTTTGTTTTACCTGAGGGTGAAGTTACTATGAAATGAAGATTTTAAAATTACCATTTAGATACAGATAGGAAATATTTTTCTTTCTGATCTTCTTGGTGTGGAAAGATACTCAAATTATTGGCATGCTTACTATAATCAGATGCTTATGTGATACAAATGTTCAAGCACAGCCAATGACATTTTGGGGAAAAAAAATCCCCAAGAAAATGCAGGATTATCTGTAATCTTGTTTCTGAGAAATACGATTTGAGTGGAATCTGAGAACTTATTACCAGAAGCAAACAGAAAATAATGTCTCATACTATTTTTTCACTCCTTAAGGCAAAGTTGGCCAATTTTTCTCAAAATCAAAGCAAAAATGCTAATGGCTAGACAACAGTGAATCATCAGAAAATGAAACTAGAAAAAGTATATTTAGTTAAATTTATTGGCAATGCACAAATTATTTCAGCCTCCCCAAAATACATTCATTAGAAATCAAAAATATGAAGGTCAGAAAAAGTGGAAACCTATGATTTCTGGGATGCACAGGTTGGAGTGCCATCAAAACAAGTTTTTTCTTTCATTGCCAGTAGCTGAGAGGCAGGGCAACTTCACAGACAGAACAGCAGAGCTGGTGCAGAACTCTAAAACCTTCTTTCCACTTTTACTTCATTCCAGTATGGAAACTGGTAACTTCCTGGTGCTTTTGCCACTGCCTAATATTCCAAATCTGTTAAATGATAGCTTGAAAAATAACCGTTTCTATTCTGAGTGTTAATCTTGTGTATTTAACTGTCAGCAGGATTGCAATACTTGCTTTATATTGTCCTGTTTAGCTGTTAAGAGAAAAATGATACCATAGAGCAGTAGTACACATTTTAATTTGATTTTTTTTCCATTGCTAGGTAATAATGTCTCAGTTCCTTGGTGGAAGATTATAGGCAAATAGATTTAGTTTTAGAAGTTCATCTGACTATAGAGATTTGAAAACTGAAGGCATAATAAAGACATTTCTATCCTGAGAAGTAGATTTATTGTGTTCCACCTGCCTGCATTTATGGCTTGAGAAATACTGTAGTGCATTGTTTCACAGACCTATGCCCCAGTTTCTCTCTTCCTTTTTTCCCTGGAGCCACTCCAGAAGTACACTAGTGGGGCTACGGGTATTTCAGAAACTTGAGATGGATACTGTTTTCAGTTCTATGAAAAACAAAAAAAGGGGCTGTTAAACTACCCCTTGTAAGAAAACTGAATGGAATTAGGACTGGAAGGATGAGATGCAAGTGCTGAAGTTTTTTCTGTGAGACATGTTCTTGATACAAGGTGGAGTTAACTTGATGCTTAATGCGTCTTTCAGAGAACTGAAGAGAGCAGCTGAATGCAGCTGTAAATGAAACAATTCCATCAACTCTCAAGTCCATCCACAGTACAGTATTTTAAAATCTTCAGCTTTTCCCTAGTGGCAGTGAGATATGAAACAGTGACATAGGGGGTAGGAGCTAACAGTCCATTGCTCAGTGAATACGATTGCTCAGAAGAAATTCATGACCAACTACCCTGGTACACTTTGTTTCATCAGAACTTTCCTTTCTCCTGGCTGTGGAAGTATCAAAGGTTGTCTTCCTCCACAGTTTTCTCCTATCTTTCACATGATCGTGAAGCACCAGTTCAGTTAATTTTGTTGCCTTTTCCTTCACTGTTAGGTTTTGGTATCTCTGAACATGAGTGAGGACAAAAAAAGTCAAAAAGAGTAAAATGTGGAAAGAACTTTGTACATAAAGGTAGGACTAGAGATTTCTGCCAGCCTCCTTCTTATGGATTTCAGCTGCTTACTCACTCTGATTCTCCTCCAAACAAATGTATAATTCTGACTTTGCTCCTGTTTTGAAATTGGGAAGGGACTGCCTGACAGACCTTTTCCCTCTCACATAAAGCTCAGGACCTTGCAATAACTTCTACTGCAGTCCAGATTCCTGTAAACAATTTGACATGTCCCACAACAGTCTGTAACAGTGGAGCACAGTAGAAATAGCAGAGAGTTAGGTTTAATGAAAGACTTTAGCACTCAGCCCTGACTGACTGAAGCCAGTAACCTTGTATGTGAAAATCATGAACCTTCCTACAGGGAGTGGAAACGTACCTGTCCTGGAAACAGCAAGGTGATCACCCTTGTCTTTTACAGGGTGGGCTGGTGGTGTAACCCCTCCTGCTTGGCAGAATGATCACAGCACTCACCCAAGCAGCAGGAACTGTGAAAGAGCTTGAAAGCCTGCCTTGCATCTCATAAGTGAAGACTGCCCAATGGAGAAAAGCCTCTCCTCCTGTTGCTGTTTAATGTATTAAATACCATTTTGGGATTGTATTGAAATGGTGAAACAAAGAGCTTTGATTAAGGTAATGCTGGGAATTGGAAGAAGAGATGAATCAGGCAGTGAGGAATTAATTGAGAGGCAACTGGTCTGCAGTCACCACCAAAGTTGCAGCAGCTGAGGGTGGGGAAGTTTGTAACTGCAAAAACACACATTTTTCATTTGAAATAGACCTATATATTTATGCTTTTCTGTAGCATAACTGAGTTGTGTTCCTTAATAACATATATATCTGCTATGAAGGTATTATAAAGCTTTAATTAATGAGCATTATCAGAGGCAGAGATCACTAATGGTATAACAGGAGTTTGTAATACCCCTCCCACCTTTAGGAAAACTGAAGCTATTTACAACATAGCAAGGGATTCCATTGCAAGTTTTCCCTCCTTCTATTTAGCTCTTACTAGACCTAAACAGATCGGTCTACAAATGAACATGTAACTTTGTAACTAAATGTCAAGAAAATGACTTCCCATCTTGCATAGTCCCAATGAGCCTGATAGGACCCATGACTGGGTGTAGTGACCCATCTAAAGCACAATTAATAAACATGTTTTGCAGAGATGTAAAATAAATGCAGGCCCAAAGGCAAATTTTTCGTATAAGGGATATTAGTTCAATCAGATTATAATGCCCCCTCTCTACAGCATTCAGAATTAAATTTCAGTGCTTACCACAGTGGGCAAAACAAGCAGCATAACGTAACATCAAACCTGCTTCGCAAGTATATGGGGAATGGCCTACAGTATTTATTGTGATGATTCCTGGATTTTGATAACTTTTAATTGATTTTTGTATCCTTATGTGCCAATTGCAATGAAGTATTCTGTTCCCCAAGCCAGCTGGCATAGGCTTAAGGGCTTCTTGTTTAGGACAACTGGTGGCTAATACTATCTGAACTTCATCAATCTAATCCTACAAAGATGAAAAGAAATTATTAGCTAATTCCTTGCTTGAGAAGAGACACATAGAGAGATAATATAATTTTCCTCCCCCAACAGTGCTAATAATATGATGGTCCAGTAAAGTTAAGACTGATGTGGAACTGTCAGTCCCTTCCATATGTTCTTAAATTATTTGCATGTGTTCCCTACTTTTCACATGCCTGGGGGGAAGAATGTTTTTTTCTGATTTATTCAAATACTATAAAATTATAATAATCTTATAAATTTATAATTGTATAAATTATATATTACATAGGAGGCTAGAAAGGACACAGGTATACTTGCAGGATGTAAGAAACCAATTTCTATGAAAGGAACTAATAATTTCAAGTATAATAACAGTTAAAGAGGGAAATTAAAATTAATACGGGGTCTTCAAAAGAGCTGAACTGAAGGAAGAGGACTAAGCAAGCTCTGTGACAACAGAGATTAAAGCTTCATAAAACACACTGCCTACCCACTTGACAAAGATGGCAGCTGATGAAGAACAGCATTACTTAAAGTATTCAGTGTGAACAATCTTTGTGATTAGTTCACATCAGCAAATATTAAAATAAGAATTATAACCCTAATAATTTAATATTTTATATGAAAAATAAATGCGTATTTTCATATGGCCAACTTCAGAACTGCTACGCTTCAGAAACTATTGTTCCCAACTACCCAATATTAATTTTCAATTTGCAATATGGATGAAAAAATCCACACTATTTAAAAAAAAAATTTAGCTCTATCTTAACATACTTCTTCAACAATGAAAATGTTAAAATAAAACCCTATCTAGAGTAGCTTTCTAGTGGGATATCTTCATGCATTTTCTAATTCTAATTTTTATCTTAAAGGTAATCAGACCTAAAATTAATGGTAAGTGTACAAACAAAATGCTGGCTGCTGGTAACAGATCATTAGTCAAAGCCTTAAAAAGTTCTGTAGCAAATCCTCAAGGGAAATTAATAAAACATAGCAAAGAACATCAGACCATAACACGTCTTTCAATAAAAAATCTTATCTTGCTATGCCATGCAATGGCACAAGTGAGAGGCAAAGTACCTGCTCTGTAAAGGTCTGTGGCCAGGGGATGCTCTATTTTTTCAGCCATGAATAGGGCAGCACTAAATTATTTTTAAATTCCAAATTATTTTTAAACAGTTTTAAGCATTCAAGTAGATTCTATACTATGCAAACCAGTTAACAAAGCAGTTTACTAGTAATTGCAGTCTCCACAGCATTCAAAGCAACTATTCTTGGCTTAATTTTCTGGAGGCAGAATGGAATAGAAAAGATACTCTGTGCAGTTTTGCACTTACAAAAGAAAGGAGCGTGTGCTGATTAGCTGCTGCATGGCATGCCAACACGACATTAACTCCAAAAAAGCACTTTGCACTGAAAGCAAATATTTTAAGAGAGAAGACAATGCCTTATTGAAACATACCCACTACAAAGAGGCAATACGTTATACTTACTATGAGGAACAACGACACTGATACTCTGTTTCTGTAAATAAATATATTTCATTGAAGACAAAACGATCCTGTGGAATTATACACACTGAGTATCTTAAAAAAACAGATCTTTGTACTGCTAGGTGGATTGAACAATAATCAGACTGAAAAGGGAATTACTTTGTGGGGAACTTTCCATTTCTGGGTCTGTTACTGGAGAATCAAAGGATCCTGGAATCACAGAATGGTTTCAGTTGGAAGGGACCTTAAAGATCATCTAGTTCCATGCCATGCCATGGACAGGGACACCTCCCACTATACCACGGTGCTCAATGCCTTATCCAGCCTGGCCTTAAACACTGCCACAGAGGAGGCAAATCTTGAAGCCAGTCTCTAATTTGAGAAAAGGGCAAGTATGCAGCCTAGGTACACTAAGAGTCCTCTTTGAACCCATCAACTGCCTGCTAAATCCTGTAAAGCATATTCTTTACACAGAAGTAGAATCACAAAGTTTAGGATTTCCCAACGCTACCATCACTTCTGCAGAACAGCCAGTGTTGGATTTCTAATCTACACTTCAATTTGTAGAACAGACCAACAGTCTCAGAACATGGTTTGGAAAAGCTCTGGAGGGTCAAAAGAAAATAAACCTCATAAATCTCACACAGCCTCTTTCTTCCTCTAAACGTGATACATATAATGATGGAAACTTGAGTTCATGCTAATCTTGTTCTTACTAATATGGTAATTTATTTTAAATATCATATTTAACCTTTCTGGAAGGCAGAACCAAAAATTCCATTTATGTCAAGAAAAAGAAATACAGGGTCTTAGCAGAAAATACGTACTGCCTTCTGATTGTAGGCTGAAAAGGCAGGTTATTTTAAGGCTGCATCAAAACCCATGCAGTTTCTACGTTCTAGGGAAAAGCTGCCTTGTCTTGTAGCATTTTTCAATGTTTAAAAAATGAGTAAGCATTTTTAAACCCTGGATTTTAGATTTAGAGAATCAGAGATGATTTACAGGAAAATACATTCCTAGGAACTGACTCACAATAGCTCAATCATGTAACATCACTCTGTACTTGATTCCACTCTGTGTATGTATGTTATTCAGAGACAAACACCACAGAAAGCAATGCACTCCCTTTGCCTGTTCATCTAGAGGCTGGGAAAGAAAACCCAGCTTACTCAGGGAAGAGTTGCATATCATGTCTTTAAAATTTAATCAATTTATCTATTTTGAAGGATTGTCTAAAAATACACAGAAGTCTGCTTTGACATTCACAGAAGAATCTTTGGCCACATTCATCTAAAAGAAGATCAGAGTCCACAGAATTAAACTTGTCTTCAGATTAATGCCAATAAGTCAAATGGAGCCATTCCCAATATGCTGTGTGACCCCAAACCCACCTATGTTAGAGAGTTTTCTCATGTGGATGGGCTTTGAATCAGATGCAAAGAAAATTCATAGTTTAATATTTCTTTCTTGGAAAATACTACACTGGTAGAGGTGGGGTGTTTGCCACATCTGGTTCTATTTCTCCTCATTCACACAAAAACTACCTGTAAAACTCTTCCCTTGAGGAAAATCAAATTCTGAAATGTACAAAGCATGTCTTACTTCTGCTTGGTTTCCAAAGAGCACTGGGTACTTAGCATTCCCCTTAAACTGGCTGTTTTACTATAGAAACATTTGACTAATTTTAGCCTTGCTTAATGTGTGGCAATTTTTCCAGGAGACCAAAAGCAAAATGTAACCCAGGTGTTCCAGAACCTGAGTATATCTCTATCTCTATCTATCTCTCTATATATTCTGTTTTTACATCAGCAATATGCCCTAATGTAACACCAGAAATGGGAGTTGAGCAGATTCAGTAAAGCTGGAGTAATAAAATCTGGAATTTTCTCTAAGCTGGAATGTACTCAGAACTAATTATCAACCATTTGAACTAAGCAAAGTAGCAGTGCAGCATACTGCAGGAAGCAGTGCACTTCACAGAATAATTAAAGCCTGCATTGTACTGTAGGAACAGAAAGATCTGGAGATATAAAAAGACATTTCACTGCTCAATTTACCGTTTCTCTTCTTTAGATACAAGCTGATTTAAGCACATGCCAAATATTGTAAATTGCTAATATTCTTTCATTATCCTACCTGAATCACAATTTTATAATGCTAGGTCTTTTTTAATAGGTCACTAATGCTGAAATTAAAAACAAGCTGTCAATAACTTGAGAGTAATCATGTAAATTACTATGTCTGTTCCGAGTACATAGAAAATGTTTTTAATATTCTTTGGTCCAGACGATTTGAATGATGGGTTGGGAGAATCTCTTAGCTTTGTACAAACCCAAACGTATTCAATTGAGCAAACTGTTACAGGCAACAAACTAACATGTCATTCCCATTTTCCCCTTTCATTTCACAATTTTACATGAGGTAGTCATGCAAGAAGATCAATTCTGGCAGAGACTGTGTGGTGCTGCACAGATGGAAGAGAGTACCCACGTGTTAGAAGAACTTGCTGGCTGTGTTTGAAGAGGAGTGCAGAGAAGCTTCCCAATTCCCTCATCTGTCCTAAGGCATGATCAACAGCAGGTTAGTCCTGGGGTGTGGGGTGTTAGTTAGGGAACCCTGATAAAAGGGAAGTAAACTTAGCCTGCAAACAATCACTGCAGACTAATGACACCCTAAATAGCTCAAACCTTAACTGATATCAAGCACTATACTTGCTTAAGTATAGATTGTCAGTTTAATTTCCTAGTGTCTCCTTGCTGTTAATGGAGAAACAGTCATCTAGATGACTCAGGTACCTATATCTTTCTATTAGTTGTTAAAGATGTTGAGACTACATCTATAATAGATGAATCCTGTTCATGATCATTACATCTTGGGGGATCATAATAAGCCTCTATTGTCACTCTGTATCCTGTCTGCATTGCCATCTCTTTCGAATATCCTAGGAAACATAACCCAAGCAAATATAAAAATTCCAGTGATGCACTGAATGCATTTTATCTTTGATAATGTTACACAATGCTGGGTTTAAACAGTTCAAAGTTTAACAAATACACTGTATTTCAATCTCTCCATACAGATTTCAGATAAAAGCATGATTTCTGCATGAAATTTTTTCAGCAAGTATTTTTCCCAGAGAAATAGTGCTTTTCCTGTAAGTAAATCCTGATGTATTATCCAATAAACCAAAAATCATACAGCATGGATTTACTTACAGTAAAGGCTACAAATTTTTAAATGATCACATGTAATAGACACTGANGATTAACTGTAAAACATACCTTTGCTCATAGCTATGCAACTAATTGTAACCTTAGCTCTGGTAATATGTATGAGTTGATTATAGACGGTATAAGAAACCTTGTGTTACGATCAATAAACGAGATTTTGCTGATCATGATATCATGAGGCTTGTCTCCCGCGACTCCGTTCCCGACACCAACCTAAATAAAAAAGAAACCCCCTCTCCATTATTGGATCAAATGTTGATAGAGCTCAGGCAGTAGGCAAGAGACAAACTGTACATTCCCAATAACAGTGTCACAGGAAATAATTTCCCCATTTTTTTCAGATCTGCTTCTGCCTTCCTGTTTATGAATATGTGTTCATTTAGATGTTGTTGTTTCGTATCTAAAGAAAAACATCCAACTTATACACTGCACTAATTTAAAAATTTTCATTTTCTTGCCCTCTGGTGTCTCAATGTGGTCACAAAATAAACACCCATACTGAACAGTAATCCATACCTGAATTGTTCAATGTAATCCCAGCTCTGTGTCTGAATTAAAAACTAGTAATTGAAATTGGAATGGCACATGTTATAGAACTTTGTTAAGAAATGGGAAGCTGCCCAAAGCCTGTGGTGCGAAAGTAATTTTTTAATTATGTAACTATAAATTAAAACTTATACTTGTTGGAGTAGAAATTTCTTCTTTTTGTATTGCCAGCGAAAAACCCACAAAGGTACAACAGAGCAAAAACCCAATATGCATAAAGAGTTTTCTGTAGTTTTGCCAGTCTTGCCACTGGAAGAGCTGACACTGGCCTGTACTTGGAAAACCTAGAATAAATATTGAAGTCACTAGTGCACCTCAACCTCTTTGCTAACTGTCTTGCAATCTTTAAAAATTCTGTTTGGCTTGATTTCTTTTCTTAGTAACAATATCAGGCATGCAGCTCTTAGCTTGAATATTCTGAGCTGCTGAAAAAGGCAGGAAGAGGATACAAAGAGATTTCCTTCACTGTCAGAGATTCTAGAACATCCATGCCTAAGGACTCTGGGTGTTTGTACAGGAGAAAAACGCTGTGCCTTTGTGTTCCAACTCAGTTTGTTCATCAAAGGGAAGATCAGAAGTAGAAACATAAACCCAGAAAACTAAATTTAGTCACTGAGGATGGAAGATACCCAAGCTCTCTATAGATCTGTGCCAGGGTGTGCTTGTGAGAAACAGTGTCATGGCAGCATCGAACCCAGCCTAGGCTCTACTCCAAACACTGGGAGCTTTGTGGTCGAGCACTGAGGCCAGCTTTGTTCCCCAAGGCTCTGAAGCTGAGTAAGAGAGTGAGGTGAGCAAGTGAGTGAAACACAGGCAGCAAGATGGCTGTAAGGGTGTGTGACAAAAGTGCAGAACAACACTTGCCAGATTCCTCTTTCTCTAATCTTTGACAGGGAAAGAAGTGATCTCCAGCGTTCATTGTTTTGCATTCCTTCTGACCACGTAAAATTTTGTGGGTTTTGGTTTGCTACATCTTTTACGTACTTCCCTAAAAAAAAAAAATAAATCAAGGGCTTTTGGTTTTTTCAGAATGCTTCTCTGCCTTATAATGTCAAATATAAGAATTAGAGTTCAA
This sequence comes from Turnix velox, assembly GCA_013400935.1. NCBI lineage: Eukaryota > Metazoa > Chordata > Aves > Charadriiformes > Turnicidae > Turnix > Turnix velox. Next base: position 57,614 of record VZTY01012515.1, on the reverse strand, counting down.
ACTCTAAGAACTGGAGTTCAATTACCTATTTTTAAGTACAGAGGAGCAATCTATCTTTTCAATATTATTTTCTTTGCAACTATATTCTAGAAAAGAAAATTTGGAACAACAAAGGCATGATCTTAACATTGTTGTCCACTGAAGCCTAACATCAAACACAGGATAGTAAGTTAGACCTAAAGATGTCAAAGGAGAGTGGTATATATCCCTGATGTCTAAGTAGCAAGCATTTCCACTGTCCTTCCAGTTGGAATAGACAAGTGGTTGGGGAGAGGACAATTGGTAGTACAATGGTAATAAACAGAAAGAATGTTTTTTCTCTTTCAGACCAATCCTTGAGGACTTGTAATAAAGACATATAATAGCAAAATGCTTGTAATATAGTAATACTTAGAATGACAATTAGTATAATAACTGACAAAATTAGTTAAGTAGGATTTGGCATGTTTACCTGAGATCATTCACCCTAATGGATAGACACTGAACAGACTGCCTCTTGCTCTGTATGCTCTGTCACTAATGAATCTGGAACTGAATTTACCTAACCTAAATGAGATATGTGTTTTTATCTCTGCGAGCACTCTATGTTAAAATAATGCTGGTTGCCTTCTTAAACAAAAATGAAGAGCCTATAGAGGTTAAGACAACTTCAGACTTATCCTAATATCTCCACAGCCCAACAATTATGCATTGAAAAATATTTGCTACAGATGTCCCATTGTTTCTCAAAAGATGGAGCCTCAAGGCAGCTGATAAAGAATTAAATATGTTTTGGAATTTATTATTCATCTATTGAAAAAGACCTCTCTGACACTAAAATAAACATGTAAGCCTTTATAATCCAGTCTTGTAAAAGTGGTTTTATGTTTCCTTCCTAAACGGAAAAGCCAGTGTGTCATTTTTGCCAGTCTTACTGACTCTTCAAGAATTTTACAAGGGATGCTTTTTCTGGCAACAGTAAATAGAAGGCAGAGAGTAGGTACAGAATGGAGACTCAGAGAATCCTCATGTTGCTACTTACCATCAGTCTCTTCACACTCTAATTCCTAGCACCCTGGCTTCTGCTGGGTTTATGACACAAAACAGTAGAAGCCAGATGTGAACAGATAGCTCTTCACTGCTGCTGCGCTTTTCTAAGTCCTTTTGGGCTTGCAAATAACTACGAGTGAGAAGTGCCCTGAAGATAATAGTACAATACTAAATAATCACTGTTAATCTACAGCTCTCTATAGGAAAACGTTTGAATGCAGTATGGCAAATGTACAGTGACGAGTATAAAACAGTTTAGAAATAAGAACACATTTGTTACTGAATGATGCATGCTACAGTAGCTAATGTTCTATTTTTGTTGTAAAGTAAAACATGATTTTTATACCCACAACAAAACATGGACCTGCAGAACTTTTCAAGCAATCTTCCAACAGCTTCATACGAGTCTTCTGTAACTCAGGACTGTCCCATTCATCTGTTTCAACTCCCCAGTATAAGTCTATGACCTGAAAAATAATATACAACACTGTTACTTAATCATATGCCCTTTCTACCAAACAAATTAAACATCTCTGTCAACATTACACATACTGCTAAGCATTGCTCTGTGTCTCAGTAAAAGGCAATGAGCTCCATATCCAGTCGTCACAAGTGGCAGGGTTTCCTTAGGTAAATGACTATTCAAGCTTCTTATTCTCCCTACCAGATCATCTCTCCTGGGACAGTCTATCCTTTCCTTTTTTTTGTTTTTTGGAGAGATTAGCATTACAGCATCTTGATTTGATGCAGTCTTTCTTTACAATTAGATTCCATAGAACAGATAGGTGAGAATAATGGCAAAAGCACTGATGCAGTCCTGGTTGCATGGAAATAAACAGCAGTTTCACTGCACAGTCTAGACTACGACTTGACACCTTGTATCATTTGCAGCCACAGGATATAAACTCATCCTGTGCATACGACTGAAAAGAATATACATGGTTCTATAATATTGTACTTCCTTTGTTAGCTTGTCTTTGTTCCTTTGGAAGCAGAGATTGTGTGGGTACACAATAGCAGACGGCTTGCTGTCTGGCCTTTCATGGGCAACTACAGACTGTTTTGTGATGGTAATTAGTTGCCAGCAGCATATTGAAAGAAAGTGAAATATGGAAATTAAAACTATTTATTAAATTATGAAGTATGATTTCACTACACATTTTAACTAAAGGGTTGATTTCTTACCATGAGAAATTGAATTTAGAGATTGCATACATCACAGAATTGTAGAATGGTTTGGGTTGGAAGGAACTTTAAAGACCATCTAGTTCCAGCCCCCCTGCCATGGGCAGGGACACCTCCCACTAAACAAGGCTGCTCAGCGCCTTGTCAAGCCTGGCCTTAAACACCTACAGGGAGGGGGCATCCACAACCTCTCTGGACAACGTGTTCCATTGTCTCACCACCCTCACAGGAAAGAACTTCTATCTTATAAGCCTAAATCTCCCCTCTTCCAATTTGTATCCACTAGTACTAGTCCTGTACCCAATTAAAAAGTCCTACCCCAGCCTTTCTGTAGCCCCCTTCTGTAACTTGAACAAAAAAAAAAAATCAAAATGGATAGTTATTAAAAATACAAATTGTATGGAAACAAGAGTATATTACAATACTGTTTATTGTAATTTTATTTATACTGTGGAAGCACTCTGCCATTTCCATAAGAAACAGAACCACAAAAGTCAAAGCTGATCATAAAATCAGCCTAAAGACCTAACAGAAGAACTAATACATTGTAAGTTCTGAGGTTAATCTCCTCAGAAAATTTCTAGTAACAATAAATGCTAAAGTTTAAGACCTATTCCTAGTAGTATTTATGTTTGATTGTGCAACCAACAGTCTCATTTGGTTATTTCTGCCAGAAAATTGTTGGACATATATCAGTGTTTTCTGGAGCAGAGATTCTGTTGCCAGAAAGGAGAGGTGATGTACTATCTGACTGATGGTGAGCAAAACTGCATGATGTATACAATGCATTGTGGCTTACACTGCCAACACATTTTTTTAATAGAAACAGGTCCAAAATTTTGCTGGAACAAGCAGCTTCTGCTTTATAAAACTGCAGCTCAAGGAGTCTTCTTTTTTCCTTCATGCACACTTATTTCTTCTCTGTCCTTTTCTCTTTTAGTCTCATTAGGGAAAAAGTGTTCCCTTCTTGCATTCCTTCTGTTATTACCTACCCAACTTCATTATTGAACTCCACTTGTATTCAACTAATTACTTGAATGATGTATAATAGAGCTTAACTATTCTTGTCATAGAATTAGAGCATCTTAGCATACAGGAAGTAAAAATATTTGAGTTACTGGTTGAATGAATTTATTCTGAAATGTAAAAGCAATTTCTCACATAATTAACAATTCAGAAATCACGTTAGTTTTGTAAATGTAGAGAGGAAATTCTCTGAAACAGCACATACTGTGGGGACTCAGTGGCTTCCTTCTCTGTGTTATGGTGCCACAGGATTTTGAGACAACACAATTTTGGCACTGTCCTACTTTCAGCTGGGAAAGAGTAATTGCTGTAAAAGGAATGTCAATAACATATACTGCCTGCTTTACTTATAGCCAAGCAATGTTTATGATTTTCAAGGACTCTTTCCATCTTGCCTAGAAGATAAGGAATATAGACAGAATGATAAAATGGCCAATGGAATATTCAGTATATTAATGTAGTGAGCCAGGAGAGTGGGAATCTGCAATTGCTGCTTAGGATGATGCCAATTTACTGGGTAGGGAGAGTGACTGTTGTACATTCTTTTACCATTATTATTATTGCTACTGCTGCTGCTATTTTCCTTTTCTGATGTTGTTCTCTTAAATTATCTTTACCTCAATGCATAAGTTTTATTGGTTTTTTTGTTTTCCTCTATTTGTTTTCTTCTTTTTTTTCCAGCTCTTTTGGGGTGGGAAGGGGGAGAACTGTTCAAGTGGCTCCATGGTCCTAGCTGCTGGCTGGGGTTAAACCACTACCAGCACATAGTACCTTAACAAATATTTTTCATCAAGAAGTTTTTCAGCAATCAAACTCTGAAGACACCAAGAAATTAAAAATGCAAGTATTACTGGTTATACTTTATGGTAACTAAAACAAATAGGATTTTCAAAATTAAAGAAATGAAATGGGAAGACAACTGCATTTGAAGCTGAAATATGTTTTTACTTATACTTGAAAAAAACTGTGATGAACACCCACTCTAACTTTCTGTAAGGCTGCCAAAGTGAGATACTACTAGTGCTCTGTGTGAGACCTACTTAACACATACTGGACTGACACTGGTCTAATTCAGTTCCAAGCTAGTCACCTGAAGAAAACTTCTAATTCATAATTCAATGCTTCCTTTTGTTTATTTTACTTTCTGTCCTACTAATCTTAAGAGTTTCACAGATTTTCTATAGAAGTGGAATAATTTTATCTTTGTCACTTCAAGAGCTTAAACATTAAAAATTTTGTTCATGCGTAATTCCACTTTCCTTCTAGCATATCGTGAAAAGGATTTGAAGCATTCATTGTTCATTGCTTCCAAAAAAGAGTATGCTGTTAATTAACTATGGGTAGTTATCCTCGACAATTTTTCTATATTGCAACTACCTTTTTTAGTATCGTTGTCCCTTCCTAAAAAAACTACTGTATTTCAGGCAAAAACCAATATGCACTCTGGAACTCTTTTTCTCAACTTACTTGCTTTAGGCTTCACCTGTTTTTCAGAAGCATTTTCAGATGCAATGGAAAAGAAAGCCCATCAAACAAACAAATTCATAGAATGATTGAATATATTCAGTTCTACTTCAATGCACATGGTGGTTATGTTCCCTAACAGCTGCCAATGATTTGAGGAGGTAGCTCAGATCTCCTGCTTTGCAGTAACTGTCAGATGACTCAGTAGAAGCTGGAGCAATAAGTATGCTCAAAATACATTTAATTTGCATCATAGTTTATCATGGTGAAGGTGTGTTCAGGACACCTTACACTGTAGCATGTTTGTGGTAGTCACATGCAAGACACTTCTTGTTTGGTCAATAGAAGATGAAAAGTTGTATGCTCTCCTCTGCACAAGGAAACAGAAATTTATCGCTGTATCTGAAAAGTATGTATTATTTTCTTGATACTACTGCTCTAGAAACTGTAGTCTCAATTTTGCATGTTAACATACAAAAGTCAGTGTATTGGGAATGGAAAAGGCAAACCCCTCATGTTTTAATAGATCCTATTTCAGAGCCTACTGCAAAATGCTTTATTACGTTCCCTTGGTAATTTTTTGTACAAGTTTTCCAACTTTGCTTCCACAGGAACACGAGGGCTTTCTAGCTGGATTCTGACATGAGCCAGTGAAGCCATCTCTCAGACCTCATATCACGTAAGGATGCTCCTGGTGCTGAAACTATATAATAAAATAATTTGCTTCAATGAATATCAACTAGACTGAACTTAATTATTCCTCCCTTGGAGACTACATTACAACTCATTTGAAGACAGACATGTTTTCTCTCACAAAGAATTCAGTGCTTGGAGGAGACATTTCCCTCCTGTCACTGAGATGTCTCCTCAAAGATGACTGAGAAAAAAAGAGAGTTCACGTTTTCCATTAATATCACATGGTAGTAATAGGAAAAAATTGCTTTATTATTTAAATATCTTTTGCTATTCCTTGCATGTACCACTGCAGCTGGGACTTCCCAATCAGCCAATGAGCTGGGACCTTCAGATGGAATTCTTTTATAGCCATACTCAAAAAATCACTATAGAATTTGCCATCATGCAGATTCAGCAACTCCAGTGTGACCCAGGGAATTAAAACCAAATACCCTAATTTAAGAACTTGTCAATTTGGTTAAAAACCAGTTGCATGGGCATCAAGAATAATACACTGGGAGGAACAGAATGTGGCCTAAAGGACAGGATCAGTTTCCAAATAAGTTACGTTTTGGAAAGTTGAGATTTTGGGACCAGTACCAGGTGGTTAGTACTAGTATGTGAGGAAGACTTGAGGGTGTTGAATCAGAATTTCTGAAAAACTGAACAAGACTCTTGCATTATGGCGTGCAACATTTGTTTCTCTCACCAGAGACCCAGTTCCAGGCCTGCTGACATAAACTGGACTTTACTGGGTGATGTCACTAGACTGTAAATATTGGACTTCAAATTACTAGGGCCTTTAGCTGGTGCCAAAGTCATATGTTTTAAGTCAAATGCAACTGTATTTCCTACCAACTGGCTCTTTCTAAAGATGTGGGTGGATTGATGTCTTCCATAACACAAAGGAAAACAGGAACTGATGAAGCAATGGAAATTTTACGATTGATGTTAAATAAAACAAATTCCAGAGCATATAATGTCAAAGAAATGTTCCTTTTGGTAATCAGTTTCCATACTCACCTGGTTAAATTATTTTCCATATTACAGTGGAAGATAAACCTGTAGTTAGAGTAGATGTGATATTACAATTATCTGTACATACAGCTGGTGCTACTTCAATGATCACTACATGAAATAGGTTGCATAAACTAAGTATGGTTTATAGAACATGGCAATTCAGATGTAATATTATTTCTTTTTAAATATCTAAAATAGAGGTGGTTTCATTAAGTTCCTAATGTGAAATTTATCGGCTTGTTGCCAAAATAATTTTACCACCAGAGCAATGTTGCATTGTAAAAACCTGTGTTTTTTCAGCTCTTCCAAATTCACCTCAAATCTAACGATTTATTTACATAAATTCAGTACTATTAACATGCAAAATTTTTTGCAAATTTCTATTTTACTAGAAATACAAAATTTTTAAGTACTACCTGTTCTAAACAGACTTAATTCCAAAAAGTAATGCGAGATTTAAGAGAGCAAAACTCACCTGAAATTCCAGCCCATAATTTTCCCTGCAGAATTCTCTCAGCTTAGGATACACGTGTTCTCTTAGGGCTCTTCTTTCTGCTATTGTATCTGTGTTGGGGACAAAGATGTTACTAGCAATATTTATATGAAATCTGTTCTTTTAGTCAAAGATAGAGATTTATCACATAGAGCCCTTAAAACACACACAAGCCTAATCTAAATCAAGCACCAGGATTTAGTCTTCAAACTGTATGCTACACGTAGTGCTCTTTCGCTTAAACGTGTTAGTATGAGGCTTCAGACACATCATACCATTGCAGCATATTTCAATAAAGCATTATTAGATAAATTAATTTTGTAATTCAGCAGTCAGAATTTATCAGTTTGACTTCTGCTTAGTTTTCAGGATGTTTAGTTTTACTAGTTAGAAAACCATGGAACACAGAGATTAAGTAGATCCCTATACTTAATCATTAACATGAGTTAACAACATGGTGTCAAGCACTAGAATTTTCTTCATCATCTTTAATCTGATTACATTTTAAAGGGAAGAAAGCTGTTAGAAGCATTATATTTGGTACTTTTTGCACCAAATGTATGATAGTAGTATCCTGCTACCATACTGAATGCACAATTCTTGATATCATTATTCTGATATGGTATTGTTATTATCACCACACAATATGACATGTGTCTTTATAACAAAATCTAATATGGTAATGGAACCAAAATTATTATAAAGTTCCAACTGTTCAAGTTAATCTGAATGAAACATATCAATAAAGAAACATACTGTCAGTAAATTTGGTTAGTAATGAAATCTTGTAGAGATAATAAATTTTACTGACATTCCCAATAAGACTGAGATACAGGATAGACTCTGCAAGTCTAATTTGCAAGACCAGTGTTGACTGGGTTAAGACACAGAGGGATTATATCATTGCTAAGTTATTTTCAAAACCAAAACACAACGGTTGTAAGCCACTAGATCTAAGCACCACATGATGAAAATTAAAACGTGTTAACTTATGAATGTTGGAAAACATCTACTGCAGTTAAGCAATACTTGTATAACTGCACTGAAACAAAACAAGAGGTTAAGATGGATTATATATGTCCTGGTTTAGGCCCAAAAGGACCCCTCAAGTGACAGATGCCCCCCACCCTCCTCTCTCAGAAAAGAGGAGAGGAAGGAATGAGGAGATTTGTGAGTTTAGAAGAATTCCAAACTACTTTAATAGATAATGAAATAATAGATAAAATTAAAAGGAAAGGATAAAAGGTATACAATGTCCCCAGCAGATGCAGGGAGAGTCCCAGGCTGGGGCCAGTTCAGTCAGGAGCTGGATGCCGGATCTGGATTCAGGAGTGCTCAGATTGGGGTCAAAGGCAGAGTCTTTCCTAGATGTCGGCCATTGAAGAAAGACGAAGGGAAGGGCAAAAGGCCAAGAGCCCAAGAGCCAAGAGGCCTGACCCTTCGATCCCTCAGCTTTTATACTGAGCATGGGGCAGATGGGANAGGCCTAGCTGAAAAGTGAAGGTACAAACTAGAAAATTTACCCTATTTTACCTCAAACCAGGACAATATATAATCCCCAAGTTGTTGTAAACCAGAGATATTTGTGCAAATATAACAGTGTTTTGTTCATGAGAGCCACAGCTGATATATTTAAGTCAGAGGTCTGTTCAAAGAATCATAGCCACAGATTATAATTTTGTTTTTGACAATTCTAGAAGAGCACAAAGTCCATAATTCTATTAATTACACCAAATTCTTATAATTCTTCTCAATGTTTAAAAATATACTTTGTAAATATGACACAAATATGTGGTGTAATTACCATTTCTCTTCACAAAGGGAAAGCAACCAAGAAAATCTCTAGACAATTATCTCTTGTGAAATCTTCATCAAGGTGAAAAGGCTGTGAACTATTTCCATGCCAAAATCTGACCTTCAAACACAAGCTGTTCTGCTATTAATTCCTTCTATTTTTAATAGGGAAAGTACATTTGACATTCCTGTATTAGTAAATACACAATGTCTATTTACAAACATCTGCTAAACTTTAATCTCTGTGATAAAATAAGTAATGTAAAACCATCTAGTTGAAGAAAATTTCAGAACATATATGCAAGGGAGCAGAAAGAGTTAAGCTGGAAGCCTGATGGAAATAATTGCCCACTTTCAAGCACCAGTTACCATAAGGCCAAACAGTGTCTCTTGCTGGTGGTCTTACAGGTCTGAGTCCCGCCACAGTGATGGAATCAGCTGTTTCACACAGTTGAGCTGCAGTCACACCGTGACAATTACTCAACTAAGACTTAATGCACTCAAAGACCCACCCTGTCAACATATGTTGCACAAAGGTTGGCAGTAAGATTCGCCTGACCACCTTCAAAGGAGCAGTACATTCAAGTTGTAAGCCTCTTCACAAGAATGATGAGTCACTTCAGAGTCATCTCACCCAAGCATGATGCAAGCTGAAGTCCTGGAGCAAGGGAAGTCCTAAGCAGGGAGGGTGTTGGCACTGCCACATTTTGACTAACAGAGGAACATGGCACTACCCCACTCCTGGGAGCAGTCAGGAAAACTGCTGACTGACATAACAGGTTGAGGCAGGCAGCTGAACCTGGAAGGACCAAGGCAGAAAAAGAAGGAAAAAAGTGTCCTTGCATCTGTGTCAGAAATATATGTCATATGGGACCACAGAGTTGCCTGCAGGTTGCCTCTCCAGCCTCGCACCCAGGAAAGAGCTGCTCCCTGCATGTACAGGAGAATGTCTATATCATCCAGCCTGCATTTGATCCTCTAGTGCTTTTGCAGTGGGTCAAGACAGACCCACTGCTGGGGGTCTGGACCTCACCTTTTTCACACTCTACTTCTCCACTAGCATAGTCTGCTGTTCACATGCACAAAGATATGTTTATTATTACATAATATAGGAGTCTTCTGTACAGCTCTGGAGGTCTGAGGCCCTGGATGAGCTGGGAACATCTTCTAATTTTGTCCTGATGTATCTTCACTAAGATATCCAGCTATTTGCATTCTCTAAGTATTCAGTATGCTTAGATTTGCTGGAAGAGCGTAACAGATTCTTGCGAGATAATTCAATGCATTGCAATATTAAAAAATGTAGGTATTTCACAAACATTGATTGCTAACTACAGTAAGAATCTCTGTACTTGAATTATCTAAGGCTATGAAACAAATAAGGTTAAAAATTACTTGGCAGCAATACCAAGTGAGGAAGTGGCTGCTGGACTATTCAACTAAATTATTCCTTTTAAACTGCCTTTTATTTTTTCTAATAATGCACAATAGCATTATATATTACCCCTGATACTAGAACAAATGTCCTTAAATATTATGGAACACTCATCTCTGAAAATAATACCATAATAATAAGTCATTTGCAGTGTTCTGAGAATCTCAGAGTACTTTGCAAGCAAGGAGTCTGAATCATGTAGCTGGTAAGAGAGGGAAAAATGAGTGGAGTTATCTAGTACCTTTGCCTTTCAAGAAAAGAAACCCCATAGACTCTGTTGTCATTTCCCCCTTCTTTGGTGTTTCTGTCAATAGAGAGCATTAAAATAAGCAGTCAAAGCTGCCCAAGATTTTTTTTTTAAGAAATGGAAACAGACTGACCTGGGTTCTTCCAGTATGCCCTCCCCAAACAACACTGACAACCTTCAGATCTATATCAGCCCTCTAAGAAGGTAAATGAGAAACTAGACAAACTCCTAGCAAGATTCTAGACTCTTCTCAACCTTCTCAGTTCTTAAAAAAATAAACACTACAGTGAGCTCAGCACTTGAGCCCAAAGGAATGGCTGCCTGGCATGGAAAGAATAAAAAATAATGGAAAACAGCACTAAAATACTAAGTAATTCTGAAATGTATCTCTCAAACATAAGGAAATAACAGGATGTGACAATTGGTGGTCCACACCAGACTACTTAAGCAAACACATTTTAAGAACAAAAGATCTAACTATTTAAGGCAGAATTGAAGACACAGGGTATAAGCCTAAATTTTCTAGCTGCAGTAATTATTGCCTCCTTTTTAGCCCCAATGCAAACAATATCTGTTGTAAAATGAGGTGCAGTTTCAAAATCTTCTCTGAAATGTAACCTACTGTCAGTCCTGTAAGATGAAAAATTGAAACAAAAATGCTAGAGAATATGTATTTACCATTTTTTAATTTTAAGGCTTAGTGGCCACATTTCACTTCGACATTTTACTTAAAAAATAATCTGCATCTTGACGGTTAATATGATTAACCAGTGCCACCTATTGGCTTAACAGAAATACTCAGCTGCCAAGTTTACATAAAAAAATATGACAGCTAGTAAAACCAGAGGTCAAGACCCATCTTAAAATACAGAATTTTGTGGAAATATCATATGCAACTGACATGACAGAAGAGAAAAACAGTTCCTGTATCTAAATGTCAAAAGACTTCTGATTATTCACGAGTTTGTTCCCAGTTCAAAGCAAATGTTGGTTTCTAAGAGTTCTGAGTTTTATTATGTGTACAATATGCTCATATGAAACAAATATGGATTCTGATACAAGAGGTTGGCAAAGTTTGTGGAAAGATCTGTTGATCTCAGCATATCTTAAATATGGCACCTATTGAAACGCCATGCTTGATGCCTTACTGACTTCCAGAGTTTGGATGAAATCTTTCAACCCATAAATTAATAAATAAATCCCCACTACATATTCATCAAATCTAGCAGATATGGTATGAGTGAGGCTTCTGAGGAAGAATATGATCTCATAACATATCCTAAAAACCAATGTCTCATTACCCCTTGGGAACAGAGCATCCCTGTGGATAGATATTCTTAAAAAGATTTAAGTTGACCTGCAATTCCTGCAAATGATCCCTACATCGCAGTACGGGTGCTCAGGTGTCCCTACATCCCTCCGGCTGTGGTTTGTAGCAAACATTGTGAATGTCAATGCATCTGCCTTGCAAATGCCAATGCATAGCGGGAGCTTCGGCAGCACCACGATTTGAAGGCAGAATCTCTACAGGGGAAGAATCCTACATTTTGCAAACCATGCAAATGGAAGATTACACAAAATATAATTCTTTCCTTCAACAAAGCAACCTAGCAAAAGCTCCTGAAAACATGACAACTGACAAACAATTATTGTCATACAATTAAAAGATGTGACAAGAGAAAATGAAGATACAGCACATGCAGAGACACCAAAATTACGTCTGAAAATTTATCTCTGCAGAACACTGAAGCTTATTACAGCTAAGCACTGGAAAACAGCAAAGCCTGCAAGGACAAGAATTTGCAACTATAATCAAAATTAATGTGAAAAAAACCTTGTGAAATCTGAAAGAGGACTTCAGAGCAAGTCATGCAGGAAACAGAAGGCACAAAAAAAGGTCAGTTCAGTACCTACTAATTTATATTGAGGTGTGGATTCACCCTTAAAAAATCATGAAATTACTTAGCAGAAAAAAACCCTGTACGACACTGAAAAATGTTTTTAACAATTAAGTTGTGTGTACTGAAGAAACTTTATTATTTTACTTTGACACCACTAGACCAAAGAGAAAACAATCAGGGTACATTACTACAGCACTTGAGGTAATGAGGCAACGGCAATCAATAAAGCAAGAGGATGTCACAGACATTTTGTCTCCTAACTGAACTGCAGACCCAAGTACTGAAAGCAAACAACTGCTGTAGGCTTAGACATGGAAAAAAACAGCAGTAAGCCATAAAAAAACCCAGGAGAGAACAAGGCTCATAAAAGCACACACATACTTTACAGTACAGGCCAGTGCCGGGCCATTAAATGTACTTCATACTGAAGAAATTCCAGTTAACACTCTTGTCTGCCTTTACATCTGGCTGCAAAGCTTGCAGAAGAGACCTGCAAGCACCGTTTCCCTTCCCTTCTCAAAACTTTTTATTTAAGTTCACACATCACAAAGTTCTAAACCAGGTCATGTTTTTCCATAAGATTATTGGAACACGGACATAATTTAGGTCACTATGAAACTAGTGATGTCAGACAGGCCAGCTGGAAATGCATGGCTTTTGTTAAATATAGAGGACTGTATGGGCTTCAGGTGAAAGATGTGAAAATCTTAACACAAGAAGATGAAAAAGTCCTGACTATGACACTTGTGGGTACACAGACATGCCCAGGAGAGAGGTTCAAAATCAGCACAGTAACCCTGCTTCAATACAGTAGGAATTCTCGTTGCACCAGACTTTTTCCCTTGATGCTAAACGGAGGGGACTATTAAATAACATCCCTGCTCTGTCAGAACAGTACTTGGCTGCTTCAGAAACAGTCATCAAAGATGAAGAAACTAAATGACAACCCTGGAAAGGAGAGCAGCTGCAACAGGGCATGAAGCCTGGAGCAAAAGGACTCCGTGAGGAAAAGATACCAAGAAACTCAACCACACTTTGCTTACATGACAGAAATCAGTAGAGACCGATTTCTTAATGGAGTAATTCACAAACTGACAGACGACTTCTACCTAAGCCTGAACCACCCACTGACAGGAACTGCCGTACAACATCTTCTGTAACTGAGAATTCCAGGGGGGGTCTGTGCTGAAAAGTCATTGAGTGCCACCAAATAATTCACAAAACTGGCTGGTTCAGGCAGGTTGTGTAACACTGGAGATGAAAACAGTGATTGACGCCTAAAGGAAGAGTGGATTATTTCACTGCCACTCTCCCTTATCCTTTCTAATTCTAATGATTCATTTCAGCATTATTTTCAGTGAAGATTATATAATACAGCTGAAAAGGCAATTTTTTAGTAAATTTTTCTATGTATCTGTTTTTATGACTAGTACATTTTTGCATTGACTTGTTTTTACTACACTTTGTTGCCTTGTTACAGATTTTATTATTCTTTTTGCTTGCTAATCACATGTAATTGATGACAAATATTAAGGTAATGATAAATTTGCAGTATTTCAAAAAGCATGATACATAACTTACTCCATTTGAGAGTGTAGCTGAAATGACTAAGTTCCTTTTCCCACTAACGAGTGGGATACAGAAAATAATATCTGAACAACTTAAAGAATATAATCAACTGGAAACTGAACTACAGACTGCTGGCCAAACAGCACTTTGAAATTCAATAAGCCATCTTCCCCAACTCTTTAATTTTCTCAATAGTAACATCCAACGCGATAAAAGGACCTTTTAAAGGAGGATAAAGATCTTCTATGATTTGTACTCACACCAGCAGTGTAGAAGATGGCTGGACATGGGACTTGACTTCATTTCCATTTCTTACCAGCCTTTCTCAATGCCTGTGAATGTTTTTGTTCTTTAGCCACAGACTATCTAAAAACACCTGCAAGTCATCTTTTACCTTTTTCGCCTGCATGCAGTTAGACACAAGTGAATCCACAACCGGCGATCTCATTTCTTTTACTTGAACGATTCTGAATTTACATAATGACTGTAAGGAGCCAACTGTAGCATTAGCACTGGAATAATACTCCAGCAATGGAATTGCTCAGTAGAATTCTAGAGTATTATATATAACTGATTATGAAAAGTATAAAATAGAAAATTAACACTTAAAACAGGCAGAGTGTAAAGAGAACATTTACATGTTTTGGCTCTGTTTTCTAGAGAAGGGAGAAATATATCATCATCTGTGTGGCTTCTGTTTGCGTACTCTTTTGAAAAACATTTTAAATAATGACTGACATTAAACAAATCTGATAGAATGATTTTAACCTCAAATATAATTAATATCTTATATCAGAATAATTCATCAGGGAAATAAGAGAAAACCTGTAAATTAGTCTCCTCTTCCCATGAATAAAGAAAGGAAAAGCTGTAAGATGAGCTATTAGACACTTCAAAAATGCTATTAGAGACTTCACAAAGACCTGTATTTGCAGGAAAGCTTCACCTGAGACAAACATTCCTGTGCAGGTCATACATACATAGTAATACAATCTTTATGAGAATTTATTGCTTTATATTATACCTGCTTTTCTTGCATGCATAGATTGGCTTCCTGACATAGGAAATGGATGAAGAGGCAGAAACTAGATTAGAGAAACTTATGAATAATAGCGTTGATGAGTGAAAGGTACTGAAACTCATTCTAAGCATGCAAATTTTCAATTAGACAAAAAATAGGTCATTACAATGATGGTTTTGGATAAGGTACTCTTTTAGGGAGATCTGCTTTTCAACACCCTCGCTCCACAGATATTTCCATTTTTGGGTTTTGGGATCTCTTCTTTGCTGAATACACATGGCCATGTTCATGCAAATTTTCCCTAGAAGTTAGAAGGTTTAGGCATTCCACTGGGCAATCATCTATCTCAGGACTTGGCAAGGCTGTCAGAAGTATCAAGACTATTGACTAATAAGTAATGCAACTACAAAAATTTGTGAGAGCAAAGGATTATTAAACGCTAAGGCAGTATTTATCATTTTGTCGCTGTTGTGATCTCTTTAATCACACATCAGAAACTGCCACAGGCACAGATTGGGTTCCTTTGGTCTCACTATGTCCCACATTACCGCATTTACTTCTTATCTTATGTATTACATAAGACGTTCATAAATCTGCAAATACTGAGATAACTCCTCCAAAAGTATTCAGACCACATGGTTATTCAACGGTTCTCAATCTTAATCTAATAAAATCCAGTCAGTGAGATAACTTGTGAATAAACATTGAGTATAAGGTCAGGCTGCATCAGGGATTCTGCTGCAATTATTCTCAAGTGCCATAATTTCTTCTTACATTGCATCATCAGACATCAATCTTTACAATACAAATTATACCGACTCACAGATAATGTATACTGAAGCCAGGGATTTTGGAGTGCTTGAACAAGCCATTTGTTTTACCAATGCTTTTTAACTTTGAACCTCTGTATGCTTCTCAATGTCTGTTTGTACCTCATAATTATGAAGTGTTGTAGCTTGTAAGAAATGCAAATGCTCTTTAGTATTATGAACACATCAAAGGGTCTGGGCTTCAGAAATGCCACGAGCAAACACTCCAGTTGGTGAGCTCACTGAAATAGAGGCTGTCCGTTAATTCTCATTTCCTCTTAATGGTTTTCTAAAATATTACTAGTTAGAAACTCCAAATAATAATTTTAAAAATAACATTCCTACGTATCATAAATAAACTGCAATAACTCAATACCTGATTTACATGACAGTGATGGAAGATTAAGCTGGACGTTTATAAAGCATAGTTGAGACTGCAAAGGTACTCAGTTGCGAGCAGAGTGGTATGGACTTTTATTAATAAGCATTTTTGATGCTTAAATTATACCAAAGATGTAACTATACTGAAAACTGCAGATAGCGGAACCTGAGTAACATTGCAGAGCAAACACTAGGAGCAGGCTGTACAAGACTCTCTTTCAGGCTCCGACAGTTTGAAATCAGATCTTTTCAACTACGTTATCAGTCCCAAAGACTGATACTCGGCAACAGTATGACTCTGAATTAGGCCCATTTTGCGAGAATTCTCAGCCTCTGGCACCAAGTGTACTTAAAACAGCCTAATAAATCTAGTCTGTAAAGAGGATCCTTTTTTCCCCAAGACCAAGTCCATATAAAAATTACTGTAGTAGGTCAGGTGTAAGGTCCACCATAGATCTTCTCTCTGACAATGGGCATCAGCAGATGCTTATAGAAGGAGTTTAAGACCAGGACAAAGATGGAGGCAAGCCTGTAATTATGGTGGTGATGCTGACGAGCCACATATGTGGTATATATCCTCTTAGCCTGGCACAGTAACATGCACATCTCACTCTGTACTGACTCACGGTTCCCTCCTCTGCCTTGCTATACTCCACTCTGAGCTACCTGTGGTTCAGCCCTACTCCCCTTCTGACTAAAGATTTTCTAAGTTAAAACCTCTGATACAAAACCTCTACCAGGCAAGTGGAATAATTCCAGAGTTGCACTGGCACAACCACGATTAAACTGGGTTCTCTAATTCCATATATTGCTATCTTTCTTTAATTAAAATTTCAGTACTGCCTATGTTAAAAACTGGCAGATTTCTTTGCATTTCATACACACAACTATACCTACCACCTTAAGAATACTGAAACCTAAATTACCAGTGGCTAACTATTGTTAATGCATTGTTATTGCAGCCTGATAGGATATCTCTAAAAATTCAAAGAAATTTCATTTGTATCAGATGGAAAAACCTGCTCCTCAGGCAACCCCCTCTTATCTTACATTAGAAGTTCAGTACCTCCTTATAGAATCATAGAATAGTTTGGGTTGGAAGGGACCTTAAAGATCATCGAGTTCCAACCCCCCTGCCATAGGCAGGGACACCTCCCACTAGACCAGGCTGCCCAGTGCCTTGTCCAGCCTAGTCTTGAACACCTCCAGAGAGGGGGCATCCACAGCCTCTCTGGGCAACCTGTTCCAGTATTTCACCACCCTCACTGTAAAGAATTTCTTTCTTATGTCTAGTCTAAATCTACCCCCCTCCAATTTATATCCATTATTTCTAGTCCTCCCATCCGATATTATGTTAAAAATTCCTTCCCCTGCCTTTCTGTAGGACCCCCTCAGGTACTGATAAGTTACTGTGAGGTCCCCTCTGAGCCTTCTCTTCTCCAGGCTGAACAACCCCAACTCCTTCAGCCTGTCCTCATAGGGCAGTTGCTCCAGCCCTTGATCTAAAGTTTTCTGGCTGCAATAAATATCTGAAAATTTTTGAAAGAAAACCTAAAGTCTAGTGTAGGATTTTCTCTTGTTGTTTTATACATCTGTGAACATATGCATAGTCATGCATTTAAGTGTCTTAAAAGGAGGTATTTCAGTCCATAAACTTAGCTATAGGATGTCAAGTTATGTGCCCTTTGTACTACACTGTTCTTACATGATTACAAAAATTCTACCACTGAATACACATGGTCTTCGGAAATAGAGCCTTGGGAATCCTCATTGCTTGCCTGCCAGGTCCTTCCACTGCCCTTGATCAGGCAGTGGAGAAGCTCCCTGTGACAATGCAGAAGGCACTGCGATACTTCCTGCATGGTGCTGCCTCTCATCTGAAGTGAGTTCTCTTACCCTGCTTGGGTAACAATTCACAACAAGGACTCAATTCACCACTGTTGCTGTCCATCATCCAATGTATTATCTGAGAAATTAATATTACATGGAATTTGCATGAGTGTTTCATTTTCTCTCACTCTACTTCATGTCAAGTGTCCAGAGGTTGCTGACTTCTCTTGGTGTGTCAATGACAGGATGACTGCTTTGCATATGCCATTCAAGATTTCCTATACACATCTTGAATTCTCTGTTTCTAGTGTAATCAAAATATTCGTGCATATATGTGTATGTATTTATACACAAACTGCAACATCTAGAACCAGTCTAGCATGTAAGTACACCAGAAGAGATAAGGCAGTAATTTAGCTTGAAAGTTGTAGGTTCTGCTCTGTTTTAATATTATTTTTCCTGCTAAGATAAATTGTCATAAAACCAAAGCTACAGATGCATGCAACACTGAATGTTTACAAGTTTACTGGGGGATAAAATCTAAACTGCTCTGTAAAGATTTTATATTACAATACCATTAAATAAAAGCTAGGTTGTTCTTGAGTAATGCCAGAATTAGAATTATACTTTTGAACTCTCCAGTTCTCACAAGGAGTCCCAATATGAAGTCTGAAAATTGTCTGTGATAGTATGGCTTGAGTTTTATACATTCACTTAAATTACTTTATACATCATCAGTGTGTACATCTGCATATACTGTAGACCTATAGACAAAAACTATAGATAAATACAATTTAAATTTTCTTTTTAATTAAAAAGAATGGTGGTTAAAAATGTGGGGTGCTGTTTTTTAAGTAGACAGGATAATACCTAATCCAAGTTTTAAGAGCTCATAATTCCAGATGCTGCTTAGCAGGAAGGTGACTGAATTGAAGGTTAATTTTGCCTATTTGTAAATATCAAGAACAAACTCATCAAATTAAGTATCTTGTTGTTTTACTAAAAAAAACCCCACAGAACCAAAACATGCCTCTTAATCTTGTTGTCCAAATGCATGTCCTACTTTTTATGTACATGAATGGAAAGTATTGTTCAAAACTAAACAAAAGTTTTCAGTGTTTTCACTCACATATTTTGTTCATTTAGAACAAATCCTTAGCCCAGGCTCCAAGCTACAGAAGTTAAGAACTCACAAAAAGAACAGGGGAACAATTTCAGACAGTTCATTAACCGCTTCTCCAGTTTATCTGTCCAGTTGAATAAACATGAAACCAATTCTGCCTCTATCCCAGCCCAAAATGATAATTTCCTCTAACAGGAACAAAGGCTTAAGGATCTGCTCAGCTTGAGATCTTACAGCCCAGCCTTGCACAAATAGTTGAAGCCTACTTGAGACTTGGTCATACACTTTGGAGGAGAGTCAGATCTTGCTTTCTGCTCAACATTTACACCACAGCTATTCTGTGGAACAAGGGGAAAGTGAGAAATCTCCACACAGGCAGAAATGCTGAAGATGGCAGGCTTCTTTCCAGCCTAACAAGCTGTAGGTATCTCTGGGCCTTCTGAAATATGAAATGTTTTAAATTAAGGGCTATATCATACCCAGGAACTTAACCCATGCTGCTCTCAAAAACTTTGAGATACTCAATTTTATCTCTAAAGCTATCAAGGTTCAAATCCCCAAATGTAGCTTGGTTTGTAGCTCTTAAACACTACATTGATATGCGTCACATAACACCATAAATAGCCACAAAGTTAGGTAACCAGAATTAACACCATAAAAAAAGTCCTAGAGTTATTTGTCTCCACATCTCTGCAACACCTCCTTTGCAATTTCATACACTTGAACATCTGTGTTTTCCTTTAGTTAAGGAATAAATTCCACTCCAATTACATAAAATTGTCTTTATAAAAAGATCTTCCTGCACTGTACCCAAATAGGGACACCATATGGTATTCTGGGGTTGGCCAAAATGGACCATCATTAACTGAGCATTACTCTGGCTTTTGAGTATTTTTCCATGGCCATATTTCCTCAGCTATATTTTTCCTAGAGAAGCAACATTTCAGGTAAAAATATCAGAATACACCTGGAACGTGCTAAGAATGAAAAGTTATACCTTCTTCTTATCACATGTGGCAACAACTTTGTAATTCAAGCAATCATAATCCTTCACCTGTTTTGAGTTACTCACCCTCATGTTCAGTAGAACTAAACATCAAATCCACATAACATTCCTTCTCCTTTCATCACTACACAAAAAAGTACGTGTAATTCCTGCAAAGCAGCCTACAACAATAGGCCCAAACAGAAACTTCAGTAACTTCTGCGATCAGTATTTGTGATTCAAACCAACTGCAGGTGAGAAGCTTGCTTTATGTAACATAAGAAAATATGTAAATTGAGCACCAGACATCTGTGCCTTGTTAGAATAGAATCTTTTTCAACTTAATACAATGTTCTAGATTATGCATGTCAGAGGAAGTGATACCAACTTAAAAAATTGCATAATAACTCAAGAAAACTGACTCATTCAAGAGTGAAAGATAAAAGAATCTCTCAGGCAGCCTGTGGGGAGGTGAAGTTCTGACGGTACAGGTTGGTTTTATAACATACTTGCACAATAGAAGCGTTGTAGTGGCAGTATCAGTACTATCTTCTGATAGTATCAGTAAGATCTTAATTTTCCATTTCTACATGTACACATAAGGATTTAATCCGTAAGTTTGTTAAACATGTTATAATCTGAACATTTGAGGCACAAAAGCCATGCAGAACATGTTTTTTCTTCATTAAAAGGGTTGCTGCACTGAAGCTTGTCCATGACCTCATCACAGTATTTTCTGTTAGTCCAACAGAAATTATCTGAATGGCTACAACATGGCTAAAAAGTATTAACTGCTATGATGCAGTAAAAAACAACCCTGTGCTAAGAAGGAGTGCAGAAGTGCTGCACATAGGAACGTAAGCAGGACACTATGGGTGCATTCCTTCCATGGAAGTGTTAAATACAGCCCTGCGTGGGCTGTATTGGAGATAAGCCTGGCTACCACCAATCATCCTGTCTGCAATGGAACAACCTGCATGTGTAGGATTTGACTTCATACACCTGTCTCATCAATGCACTCATTCATCTCTGCTGAATTACCTGAGAGACACCTTCCCAAACAAAACTTCAAGACCTCAGAGTGAAAAATTATCAAGGCCTTAATGAATCTTAAGTCAAACTAGCTAATCTCTCCACTTTCAGAAGGGACTTTATCAGTTTTGACTGTATGTTCCATTACCTGGGATGTCATTTTCAAGACTAATTCCTAACCCTGGTTGAGGCTTGTAGTATTATTGCCTTTCAGCATACATAATTTCTTGAAACAGCAAACTTCGCAACTCAAACAATTTTCTGTTTGAAGCAGTGAGGAAAATCATTGGGATGTTCTGAACATAGAGACAAAGCCACAGTTCCGTGAAACAGGACTGTATGGAACTTTAGACCTATTGCATTTTACAGGAATTGTGTCAATGGCAGGCATCTCTACAGGCACTACTGAGTAGCAGAGAAACTGTCAGTAACTGTTTGCTCTTACAGTCCATAGACTTCTACATGTGATAGTAATAGCACCTATTACAACCCAGCAAACATTACATATTTTTCTTATCACTTTGAAGAATTAAAAGTATCCTGAGAAAGTCAATATATTATTTAAAGCAGAATCTTCAACCTCTCTTTGCCAACTACATAGTGAAAGTACATCTGAGTGCTTATGTTGACTGAAATGAGAAAACGTTACCTACATTCAAATAATAAAGCAGCTTCAGTGTTTCTAAAGTGACTGTTTCTCCAGTGATATGAACACTGATTAACAGGTATCAATAATTTGAACAAGGTAGTACTGTTAGCAGGGAAAACACAATTCCACTCATCTATGATATTCCTCTAGAAAACAAGAGACTGAAAAGGAAGCTTGGTTGTACTATTTATCCATAGTCACTTTTTTCCTGTCACCACTTACTGTTCTTTTTAGGTATTTCTGGTTAAGAAATTTAACAAAACAGTAATTTTCCTAGCTGCATAATAAAATCAGAACTATATACCAGTCATACTGAAGTATGGTCATGAAGAACAGACCAAAAACTGATTCACCACAGTTCTCTGATACACACTTATTAAACTGACATAGTTCCAGAAAAATACTTTTAAGACTGAACACTTTAAGTTGCAGATAAAGTTTTCTTGTGACTGCCACCAGGATTAATCCCTAAACTTCTCTGGCACCTCAGTTCTGCTACATACAGAGCATGGCCAGGGAGTGAGTACCCACCTGTGCCTCTGGGAGTCTGGGGACTCACAGCCCATTCCAGGGATCCTCAGCAGAAGAGGAAGGGCGATAAAGTACATTGAGATGCTGTAAATGACTAAGAAAGGCCTTACTCACTCAAGTATTTGTTGTGATTTGGAGCTTAAGTATGGTAAATAGTTTACAAAGTTTCTAGAATTCTTGCATTGTGAACTCTGATGAGTATTTTACATGCAGGATTTCTTCTTGTCACTTAACTGTCACCGATATAATTGATATACAGTCATGGTTGTTTCTCTGTTTCTCATCATTTAAAGTCCCTAAACGTCCATAAGTGTCTTGTGTTAGTAACCAAATCCCAGAAATTTCTACTGTCCTTTACTATCACATTCAAAAGCAAGAGCAGTGTTGCAGACAAAATTTTGAAGACAGGAAGTGTTAATCACTGCAATCATATGGCCCTACAAAGAAGCTGATATAAATAAACCTAAACCGACTGAATTATTATCTTCCACTCACTGTTTCTTTTTTTATTTTAAAGCTGAAATTTTGAAATGACAACACCAGGGCAAAATCCTGCAAATAGACTTTTAGAATTAATTTAATGGCTTGGATTTGGTTTCATTTCAGCAAATACCTAGCTATCATGCCAAGCTACCCTGATGATAAATGGCAAGTACTGAGGCTCCCCAGCTAAGGCAACACTGGCAGAAACCCATTTCTGATGAGTAACTTACCTTCCACAAATCCACACCACCTCAGCACTCTTTCAGAGACAAATACACATTTGTCTTGATTATCACTATTTGTAAGTATTTGCTTAGATTGCAACAATAAACTGTGAGCATTTTCATGCCCTCCTTTAAGAATGTCCTCTTTTTCAAACAAACAGGGACAGTCTGATGCGGAAGTCAAGAGTTTCCTTGTGCGGAGAGCAACTGGGAAGTCGTGGAGGTGGGGAAATTCTTCAAGGCAGCGCTACGCTCATAAGCACTAGTTGTCATACTCATTTAAGTGTTGATGCCAAAGCAATTTTCGCTTCAAAATCAAAACTGTTTTGTAATTTCAGGCATGATTTGCAGATCTATGATGTTTGCATAAAAGGTGACAACACTGTTGAATTAGAAATGTTGGGAGGAGGGGGGAGGTGGTGTGAAGGAGAACTGCAAAAGCATTTTTACAGGCAAGAAATGCCAGGGTGTGAGCACTTCATTTATTATTCCTGTGCTTCGAGTGGAAATGTGCTCCTCCAACTTACATCTTCCCAGAAGGAACGACGTCTCCCGAACCTATGCAAATTCCTCCTATTAAAGGGCAATGTTTAAAATAGACTTTAAGTAGCAGGATACCTAATTAGCTCAGGCGATTCCGACGTTATTAACCTAAAATCGCAGCTTTCATTGCGCGCTTCCTCAGAAGCGGCGTATGACCGGGATCAAACGACCCCGTTCTCAGCCGGCGACGACCTGTTTTCCCTGCGCTACGAAATCAAGGGAATACTCTTAACCAGCCTCCTCAGGAGAGCTCCACAAACCACTCTCCCGGGAAAAAAAAACCTTCCCTTTATCCCGTTTCTGTGTCCGTACCTTCACGTACTCTGCCCCGCAGCTCCGACACCGCAAAAAAGAGACACCGCCCCCTCCCCCGATACAACTTGGGAGCGGAGTATCCGGCGTCTCCAACAACCCCCTAACT
>VZTY01012515.1:0-33416 GCA_013400935.1 Turnix velox | reverse complement strand
GCTCGTCGGCAGCGGCCATGCGGACCCTCCGGCCGACTGGGATCCCCCCTTGCTTCCTCCTCGGCGGCTGCGGTGCTGGGACTGGGGTCGCCGCTCGGCGCCGGAGCAGCGAAGAGGAAGAAAGTTTGCGGCGGAGCTGGGGAGGCGGCGGTCCCCACGGCGGCAGCCTGGCTGTGTTCCCCCCCGCCCCGGCGCCGGCCGTGGCCCCCAGCCGCCGCGGAGAGCAGCCGTGGGGGTAGGGCGAGCCACTGAGGCGGCGAGTCTCTCGGTTTGCACCCCGGCTCACGGGGGTTTGCGGTCTCCAAAGCAGGGGTGTCTCCGGCAGAGGCTGAGGGCGCCTTCCCTTCTCCGAAGTGTGTCACGGCCCCGGGATCGGATTTTTATATGAAAACTGCTGCCGGCTCATCCTTGGAGCTCTGAAGAGTTCAGAGCCCTTCTGGTGTTTTGTTCCGTAATTGCCTGCACAGGAGCCCCACCTGCTCAGATACAGAAGAGAGATGTTCAGATGCTCTTGCTGCTTTTTTCCTCTTTTTTTTTTTCTATTTAAAAAATCAGTTATTTATTTATCTGAATAAATGCAAAGCCCCGGTTTGATGATGAATGAAAGAAGGAAGCGGCGAGACCGGCAGCTGGCGGGATGCAGCAGTCAGTGGCGGGGCGTCCCGTCGGGCAGCGCCCGTAAAATATTCAGGAGAGCGGCAACGGGCCGGTGGTCCCTGCTGGGGGCTGCTACCGGCGGCCCGGTGCTGTGCGGTACGGTACGGTGGCCCCAGCCTCAGCGGGCGGCTGGGCCCTAGGCGAGCTGCAGAGTTTAGAAGCCTCCCAGGGAGGGGGCGGGCAGGCAGGGACCTGGCAGCAAAGCGGAGGGGAGGTGCTGATGGGGGGGTGGTGGTGTGGGAAGGGACGGACAGAGGAGGGGTGGGCATGGGGCTTCAGTTAACCCGATGGGAGCTGCTTACCGTGGGGATGTTTTCTCGAGAGGAAGCCAAAGTCTTCGAGGGGGGCTTGCAAGTGTTTCTGCATGCTAAAAAACGCTGGAAAGTCCTCAGTGCGGGTAGTATCTACGGTGGGCTGTTTTATGTGCTACAGCTGACTGATACAAAGGTAGTTTATGTATTTAATCATGTCAAATATATATAAAATGGTATTTATAATGTAGATTGAAAAAACTCCTTATGTATTTATACACAATATTTAGCTCAAGTCTTCCTCTGCCTTTTGAGTACCTACTTGCTGTCCCCACCGTTGCCCACTGTGGTGGGGGATGACAGGAACAGGGTAGGCTGAGATGAGCTGGCGTTCAGGGAGCTAGTGCCACTGAAGTAGGCAAAAGCAAACTGCTCTGCTTTCCTTCAGAGATGGTGACAGTCCAGATGGGTTCCTTAAGTGTTGCCGAGCATGAGCAGATTTTTTTTCTTTGTTTTTAAGATCCTTATTTCTTAGAGAAATAAGGCATATGCAGAATTGTTTCCTCTGTGTGTTTGCCTGTGAGTATTCTGTTGCTGTTTCTTTCTTGGTTCTCACCCCATAAATTTCAGGCCGATTTCAACCAAATTAAAGAGAACAAATTTAACAATATTTATTCTCAAAGAGGTAACCTTCCTGTAACTTCAGTGGGTAGATCTGGGCAGAGGAGAGCAAGCTTATCTGCAGAGAAAACAATAGACAGTGTATGTTTCAACCATTAGAATTGAAATGTCAACGCTGGACAGAGAGATTGTGCCACTGCATCCCTAAGGATTGGAAAATCCCTCTTTCCATCAAAATGTATGTTGCTGAAGGATTCACTTATGTAAGGAGCAAACTCAATGGAAGATTTACATGGCAGAGATTCATATTTCTCTCCTCTGGATTCCCTGATGCTCTATTTAAGACAAGCCTGAAGCTTTGGTATAATTCAGTTAAAAAATCTGACAGTCATGAAGTGCAATTCCCTAGGAAATGAGGCCTCATATATGTCACTGCTAGCAAAACGGTCTTATCTGTATTCAATTTACCCTTCGTGTAGCCAGTGTACTTAGATGTGCCTTTTTCTGGCTTTTGTCATGAACAGGTAATTTCTCTAATACAGAGTGGAAAGGCTGCTCCTTGAAGCAGCCAGTTAATGAATGCTTGTAGGGAATGATTTGTAGTGTAGGCTGAATTACGTCTTGCATACTTTGCTGGGACTAACCCTCTGCTGAGCCATCTCCTTTGCAACTCTAACATAACGTGCTAAAGCAGTTCTTACATATGGATATACTTGTGGCAGCAGCTCCTGGTAAGGATGAAGAGACTCTCACTTCATACTTCAGCTGTCTTAGTGTTATTTATCATCAGTAAGTTTCTCAGCTTCTTTGGAAGTTGAGGCTCATTGATCTATCCTTTCACCATGCCGACCATAATGCATCAGCTTTTAACTGAATATATTCTCTAACAAACTTGGGCTGAAGAAAATGTGACCAGGCTGTTCCTTTCCATCTGGTCATCTTGTTTGCTGCCTGGCTGTCATTGCTCTAGTGGCAGGTGTAGCGGCATCATACCTAAAGCAGGTTGTGCAACTTGTGGGGCTCCCACTGTGCAGTTCAGAACCTCTGCTGATCTCTATTGCTATTTTGATCTACAAGCCAGATTGCCCTAATGTATGACTCAGCTTCCTCTTGCAGCTGCTGCCACCTCTGCAAAAGCAGAAGTGGACAGATGTGGCCTCAGAACAATAATCTCTTTAACTGCTCGGCTTCATGTGGGGCTCTGCAGCTTCAGGTTCAGAGCCTGTGAATATAAAATGCTGAGAATGAAGTATGATGAGGCTGAAAAGGAGAGAATAAAGGAATTATAACAGAGGAGCTAATTTATTGCTTCACCTAAGACTTTATCAGGATGAAAGAGGTCTGGTATAACTCAGATTGGAGGTTAGTTGATAGGTCTTTTTAAATAGAAAAAATACAGTTTGTTAATTCAATAAAAAGAAAATATCAATGAATGCTATGCAAATCCAAATAGAAGTCATTAGAAGGGTACTGCTGTGTTCATTATAAAACATACATCAAAGTTACCCTGTTTCACATTGAATAATAGATTTTGTAAATTTTTCATTTAGCAAAAATTACTACTTTAGAAGTGATATTTTAGGATCAGTGTTTGTATTTGAGTCACAGACTAGTTATGTGGAAGCTGCCTGAGCACCTCTCATCCCATAGTAAGGATTGCAGAGCGTTGCCTGAAGATCTGATCCCCAGACTCTCACACTGCCTTTACTGTACTTGGAGCAGGTCTTTAGTGTCTGCCATTAAAGTTAATGCAAGAAGTGTCCTTGTGGTGAACAGGAATAAAAATGGATCTGTAATTCTGCATATAAATGTGGGTAGTAGCTTGATCCTGAAAAAGCATTAATTGGCAAAGCAGAAGGGAATCTTTACTCCTATGCATTCAGTATACCTTTTTTTCCTCGCCTTTTATATGAGTATTTCTTGCTTACTCTGTCCTTATTTGCTCCAAGTTTAGATGCATTTAAGTGAAGCTACAGAACACATCCCTTGGTAAAACGTGGGTAAAACTTAAGTTGTTTCTGATGACCTGATCCTGCTGTATTTCAGACAGAGCCAGGCTTTAATTCTTGAGCAGTCCTGTTAAGATACTGGAGGGATGGAAAACATACTCCTGATCCAAATCTATGGAGATCGGTAAAAAAAGCACCAATTTGTTTGACTTAAATCCGACATGAGCAGGGAAGGGTTTGCATTTTATACACAGCTTTCTGAGATATGTCATTCTTTATGAGTTCAGTTTTGTACAAAAATGAACACTGTAGATCAGTTTTAATAGTTTGAAGAGCCTGGGAAATAACCTGGGTCATATGCTATAGGCTCTGCTGTGCTACGGACTTAACGAGAGACGACTTTGCTCTGCAAACTGTCTTGTTCATATGTGCTTCAGTACTTTAATACCCATTGTGGGGTATGCAAAAGTGCTTGGCAGTGGTCTTATTTCAGTCTCACTACAATCAGTAGAGACATGCTCAGCGGTTTTGTTGGTGTGAAGTCATACTTGTAGTTAGCATTTTGGAAAACCTATGCCAGGTACATGATGGGATCATAATAGCTTTTTTTTTATATGTCTTTCAATAAAGAGTTTTGCCCTTTAATTGCAGCTAACAGGTATGACCTAGGTACTTAAAATACCTATCAGTTCTCTTCAGATGTTTAGAGCCGGGGTCTGCACATTCAGACTTCCTATTGTCTTCTTTCCAAAATGGTAGCTATTTGCAGGAGTTGGGAAGGCAAAGTTTTAAGATGAGGTAAAAAATAAAAGTTGGAGGGTCAGAAAATGGGTCGGCATCTCCCCTTTCAGGCAGAAAGTAAAGGACTCCTGTATGGAATTACATAGTCGTAGTCATAGTCGTAGTCATAGTCATCTAGGTTGGAAGGGACCTTTCAGATCATCTAGTCCAACCATAAGCCCAACTCTGACAAGCCTCATACCTGGACGGGGACTTGAACCCCTGACCCTCAGATTAGGAGTGTGATGCTCTCCCAACTGAGCTGCTAACTTAAAGCTCAGTGGTTTTTTGAAGCTCCCCAGCAGCTGGCTCAGTTTTAGGGGCAGGCAAAGCCAGCAGTTGCCTAGATTGACAGATGAAAGGGGGTAATAAAATTACATTTTTAGCAAGGAAAAGACCCTGTGACTTTTTGCCCGTTTCAGCCTGTTTTGTAAGGACTCTGTCCATCCCACAGGTGTCATTTTCCCTGTGCTGCTGAGGTGCTGAGACCCAGTGAACTCCTCATCACAGAAACTGTGGTCACGGTCCTGTTTCAGCTTTCCATGTATTCGTTCTTGTCTCTGCTTCATGTTGCTGTTTCTGGAACACAGGGGAGAAACTTTGTGCTCCTTATCTGCTCCTTTTTCTTGATAGTGCTATACTACTTTTGGTGGGGTGGCTGGATTGGTAGGAGAGCAGGGACAGATGTTCTGAGGCAGGAGAGCTCAAAGAATTCACGCTTCACTAAAAAATCCCCTCCTGTTATTATCCTTGCAAATCAGGAATGACAGGCTGCCTAGACTTACTAAGTTTGTATTTAAATCAAAAAACTGATTGCAAGAAGTAAGAGTTGACTTAGCAAATCTTACATGGGAACTGGGGTCCTATAATGACTTTAAAAAGTAAACAGCCATTTCAGGGCTCATTTAAGCTCTAGTTGATGTTGACTTCCTTTCTCCACACAGTTTTTAGCAGTGGAAATGTTTGTTTCCTTCCTTTTCCCTGGCCCCCACTGCTTGTGCTCTGATATCTAGGTTTGTGGGGTGAATCTCTTGCATGCTGTGAATAGGCTGCATCAGGCTTTGTCGGTAGGTTTGACAGTAGCCTTCAGTCTCACTGACAACACATTTACAAGTTGTCACAGGGAACCAGTCTAAAGCAATGGTGATTTTGCTGTACTGGTCTTGGAGCAGCAAGGTGTGTGTTTTTTAGTGCAGGAACACATTTCTCATGTAGGTGAGCCTATAATGAAATTCTGGTAACTTATAGTACCAGAAATAATAAAAATACCAATAATAAAAAAATTCTTTTCTCATCTTGCTGTTCTGCTTTTGAATATACGGTAATGAAATGTGTTTTAAGTCTTCAAATCACCACAGTTTTGCAAGTGATAAGGTGTGGACTCCAACCTGGAATAAAATTTCTAAAAGCAAAGGCATGAAACATCCTGGTTTGCAGGAGCTGCCAAGCAATGCAATCATGCATCTGTTCAATATACAGATTAATTTGTATATCAAAGAAAACAGGGAAGATAGCACCTCCAAGCTGGTTAGGTAAGTGCAGTGATAATTCATTCTCACCTCCAAGTCTCAATCTTCTTTGCCAATTGTCATTGACACAGAGAATTCTACTTTATCCTAAAGACAGTGTGCCACCAGGAATGTGCCTTTGGAATGACAATGGGCTGGAAACACAAGGAGTCTTCATTTTTCTTTTTTCTTTTTTTTCTTTTACATTTTTTTCTTCTTTTGAAAATTTCTTTTCTTTGAACGGCAAACATAGCCTATTCTCCTGAAACATTTTACATGGCTATCTTTTTTTATCTCATGTTGCACTTGATTAAAAGGTTTTCCACAGGTAAAGTAGTGTGATGAAGACAGCGAAATTATTTTTGTTTTGGTTTCTACTGGAAGCTTAAAAAGCCCCTGTTTCTTCATGCAGATTTAGTGTTCTTTTGCAGACATGCATACATAGATCTGTGCTTCCCAAGGACATGTGTGCACATGCATCCACACACACTCAAAAGACACACAAAGATGTATGGGTTGCTAAATTCACATGTAGAGTATGCAATAAGATTTCCAAGCTAGTCTTTAAAATTTGCCCACATAGCTTTAAATTTTATCCTTTTGCACTATGCTTTATAACTTAATACTCGATTTTATTATCCCTTAGCACAGTGTAGAAAAGAGGAGTGTTCACTCAATGAGTGACATTCAGCTGTTGGTCAGAGTGTGTTTGATGGCAGAATTGCTGCTTGCTGTTCAGACTCTCATTAAATCTTCCATATAATTTCCCAAGCTCATAAACAGGTAAGCACTTCCAAAATCTAACTCAAGCTAAAGAATGTTTTATTATTGAAGGGTACTTGTACCACAGAAGCACAGGAAAATTAACAACTCAAGTATCTATTAATTTTGGATGTCCTTTCTGAGGTACCAAGGACTGCATTTTTTTTTTCACAGTAACTGTTACTGTGTGCTAAATACAAGGCACAATTTTTATCAGCTTAATTTGTTGCTGAGAGTGTTCAGTGTTTAAACCCTCCAGATTTCCAATTTAGATGCCTAGAAGAACCTACAATTAGTGTCCACAACCAAAATATTTAAATGACCTAATTTGCATCATAGGGAATCCATGGTGGAAGCGAGGGTAAAATGTTCTTTTTTCTTTTTTGAGAAAGGGAAGTTCACTTTCTTAGCCATGAAATGATCTTTTCTTTTCCTGTACTTCTCTGCCTCATTCCTGAACTTCCTGACCTCAGCTAAATATACATCAGCAGTCTGCTTTGTTTTATGGTCCTGCATCATCCATAAAGGTTATACATAGTTACAACAAAACAAGCAAAATATGCCCCCATTTTTACTTATTCATTCAACTGGAATGTCCCTCTTCAGCCCATCGTCACAGTCTTCCCACAAGCTCAGTCTGCCTCCCTAGGGACTTTATCCTGCTTCACTGTCCACTCCTTTATCCCATTCAATTAATTTTATCCACTCCTTTGATCCTTTTCCTAGATTCTTGTCCAATGTGTCTGTCTCTTTCCAGTGCTCACCAACTCCCATTAAACTCTCTTTGTAAAATCTCAGTGTTTTGGGTTTTTTCTACTTTGTCCTCATCTCTTTGGACAAACACTCTCACTTAACTCATCTGTCTCAGTGGTTTCTAGGGCAATCATGACTTTGCATAGCAGTCTTAAACTCCCATTCTCCTCAGTTCTCCGTCTGATTTCATTCCTTCCCTTCCCCTCCTCTGCTCTGCTCCCTTTCACACCTTGGACTGGTGGGACAGCCCCTGACAGATACTTCTGGAAGAATAAAAAGGAACTTTAGCCCTTAAAAATTTATACTGGTAATGGTAACAAGTGTGGTGAAACTCCATACGGTTAGATCATTTGAGTTGGATGTAAAAGCTCCTGGGTCTAGAAATTGTTTATGGCAGCAATGAAGATACACATTGGCCTCCCTCAGAGGAAGTGCAGTCCAAATACAAACCAGAAAGTAAAGGAGGATAAGAGACAGATGGCTGAGATGTTTCTCTGAAAGTCTGTCCAAGTTTATGTGCTGCTGCTTTTGTATAGATTGTTATGGCAAGTAATTTTGGAATCATATTCAAAACAGCAATTATGGAGTGGCTGAGCCTGGTGAGTATGTTGTACATGTCTGCAGCAGAGTTAAGAGAGGGCCATCTGCTGTGGTTTTATGAGTGTTTTCTTCTACGTGAGCTACACCTGTTGTGTGTGTGGCAAGTTCATTTTAAGTAGGTGAGTCAAAATATTGCTGCTGCATGGTTGCTGATAAATAAAGCTCAAGGTGATTATGTATGTGTGTTTGTATTTACTTATGTGTGCACATTGTATGGAAAACAAAACCATTACTCTCTGGTGTGTTTGTGCTACTGGAAAAAGCAATTTACACACCATTGTTAATGGGATTTTACGGGGCTTATTGACATGGCAAGTTTATTTTGGAGATATGAAGATGCACAAGAGTGGGGTTGTAATAGCAACATTAATTTGCCTTAGTGCAAAGAAAAAACAAACAAACCAAAACTTGCTAAGCTTTGTTTTAACGTGAAGGGTTTTTTAAAAAGCAGTTGCCACTTTTTAAAGTCTTATTTAGAATATGCCATCATTTTTTTATTTGGTTCTTGAATTGATACTGCAGCTACACTAGGGGAAAAGGGAGCTCTCCACCTGCTCCAATACCAAATCAAAGTATTTAATCTTGGAGACAAGCACAGGGAGCAAAAGGGAGTTTCTCTGCATAAATCTGGTTGTTCTGCAAGAGATATGATGGTGACGGACTTCTGTCTCTACTCTGCTGTTGCTAATACTGATTGTTGTAAGCTGATGGAGCACAGAGTGCCTTATTATTAAATGTCATCATGGAGATGTTTTGCAGCCATCACTGTACTGGATTTGTACAAGGCTGTGCTCTGAAGTGTTATGAAGGTCCTCAGGCAGCCTGAATATCAAAACATTCAACATTCAGTAAAGAATCATGAAGACAACTATCATCATCCAAGGGTGAATTTTAATTTGAAATCTTTGAAATCTTCATTCCCAAATAAAGTCTGTCATTTGGGTCATTGCTTCCATAAGATGATTTTTTTTTAATAGAAACAAGAGTAGTTTAGATCTATTCTTCGCAGTTAATAATATTTTGTAATCCAATTAAATAATTTAGTAAGTCTCTTTTGTCTATTGCTTGTGTAAAGAATGGTATCAGAGGCTCCTTTTCATCAGTGTTGCTAATGCATAAACCAGATCTAAAAATGTCTCAGTGGTCTCAACCATACATTGTATTGAAGTTTGCTATCAGGCTGAGATTATCTACCAGCCCCTCTTGTGTTTTTCTCCTGAAGAAAATCCACATCTTTGGACCAGACAGGAGCAGCTTCAGGTACCAGACAGGGGGACAAGTGTACCTGTGTTCCCTGGCTGCTTGTGCCTGGCACCAGCATCCGTCTTTCCCTTTGCCAGGTGCTCTGTGGGCAGGTAAGTTTGCTGAACCCGTGAGTTAATATTTCCCATTGCCTGAGATACCTGATGGGCACAGTCCCTCCTTCTTTGGTTTTCCCGGGCAAGAGAGTTAGTGGCTGAGCTTCCAACAGTTCTCTCATGTTTGTCTGGCTGCCAACTGAAACCACTTTAAATCTGTTCTAGAAAACTATTCTCTAAGTAAAAATTTTGCTTTAAGATGTCCAACTACCCACAAAAAGATCTAGAAATAGTAAATTCCCTCTTGTTCAGAAATAGAGCTGTTTTCTCATTAGAAATCTGTCAACTCGCTTTTACTCACTTTTTAGAGACCCTCTCCTGCTGGCAGAAGTGGGGCCTGGAGATGCCAAGTGATGCCTCAAGCAGGTTTGGGGAACTGACCCCCAAATTCTTGAGTCTCAATTGAAGTGACTGAACTTGAATTTCAGTTCTTGCTCTTTTTTAAAAAAATAAAGAATCAAAGCAGCAGACCATTTTATTGCTCCCCTCCGAAATGTTTTTGTTAGTGGAAGCACACGAATATCACATAAGCTGAGGAAAAAGTGCCTTCTGCTGAGAACTCAAGTCCTCCTGTTGATTTCCATAGAAGCCAGAGCACAGCTGGAGCTAGGATGAAGATCTCATCTTCCTCCTAGTTTGTATCTTACTTGTGCACAGAGTGAAACTAATTGCTGAGCCTTAGTCAGGAAGACTATTACCCACAGGCCAGCTGGGCCAGGACTCCTGGTGGTCTTCACTACCCACAGTTATGGGTGGCTTGACCTGTTTCAGGCACGTTTACCTCACAAACTCTCATGCCTACAGTAATTCTGTGGCTTTGCACCACTGTGCAAAGTGTGCAGTCTTCAGCTGGTTGTTGAAAAACATGTTATGGTGTGTAATAATATGTAACTAGGTAAAATGGATCTCCTCTTAGGGTTTTTTTTGGCCCAAATACATGTTTTGTGTTCTCTTCAACTCACTGAAGGAGACGTCAGCCAAATGAGGCATGGTCAGACTGTCAGGATTTAACTCCCAGGCACATCGAAGTTTCCGGTGCAATGACTAAGCAAGTCAATTAGGACTAGATCTACTGAGAAATGTGATCCTGATCCTCCTTACCTCAAGAGACGCTGAAAACATTAGAGATCATGAGGAAAACATAAACATGGGACCCTCGAGATACAACTGGATGTCCTTACAGATTTCAGTGTCTGTGGCCCATGGAAAGGAAGAATTCAGTTTTAAAAATAGAAAGAAACTAGTTTACCAGGTCCAAGTTTGGCCAAGACAGTGAACTTAAATACATTACTCTTGAGATGATTACATTTGGTACTCTTGTAATGCAAGTGTGTAGGATGTCATTTAGCTTTCCACTCTGAAAAAAGAATTTTGATCCACATCCTGTGCTAAATTCATCTCTTGGTGTGTAGCATCAATGAGAGCAGATACGCGTTACAAGTTACCATGGCACCTCCTTGGTGATTTCTGCTTCATGATTGCCTTGAGAAACGGGGCTTTTTTTTGTGAGGTCTGGATATTTCACGGCACCACTTGCTGTGTGCTTGTATTTCAGGGCTGTTTGCATTGCTGGGTCTGTTCACCTCTGTGGAGCTGCTTGGCAAGTAGCATGGTCACAATAAGGTGGTGTCTCAGGCAGCCAGCACCACAGAGGCTTTCTTGACATAGAGATGGCCTGTATTTAGGAAAGAATTAAAGTTTCATCCGGCCTATTAAGGGTATCATGGAGGTTGCTTGCTGCACTCCGGAGGAGACAGGCAGCTGAGCTGTTCAGGAGATAAAAGCTGTCTAATCTGTTGGGCAAATAACAGACTGTGCCTTTTGAGGGCAGTGATACTATAGCTGCTCAGAGAAAACAGCACTGAAAATGTATGACAATGGTAAAGCTTCACAGACTTTCCTCTCAGAAGCTTATTAATTAATTAGTATCACATTGAAAGTATCACAGGGCTTTTGTGACATTCTGCAACAATATAGAATAGGCACTTTGCAGCTGCTACAGTACAGACTCTTGCTGTGTTTTCAGGAAACACTAAGATGGTCAATGGAGTAATTTCTTCTCTTTTTTTGTAAAACTAATTTTATAAGTATTCTAGGCAAGCAGGATTAGGTTTAATAAACTGTAATTTTCTTAGGTGCAAATTAATTTGCTATCATACATATGCTGTAATTTAATTAATGTCTTAGTGGATACTTGTATTAGTATTTTTTACTCACATCTGCCTTGCTTTCCCTTGCAAACAAACATCCATGTTACAGATGAAGAACAGAATTGCCTTTTCTTTTATGATGATGATTAATTTTAAAAGCCAGAAGTGACAGTGGTAGAGCAGCAGGCACCACTAAGTGACAAGGAAGTGCATCCATTCTCAATAGCCTCCCAGTTGTCCCCACTTGCTGTGTTCTGGCTGGCATCACACAGTGGTTTTGTAGTGGATAAACCAGACTCTTTACAAATGATACTAAACCGCAAGAGGAACTGTGGCATTCAGCCCCTTGGGGTAGACTGGAGATAACATGGTGAAAAATATCAAAACCTAAAATGTGTGTGCTGTTGGTGGCTAAACCTACAGAGTGATCCACAG
Source organism: Turnix velox (assembly GCA_013400935.1). Classification (NCBI taxonomy): domain Eukaryota; kingdom Metazoa; phylum Chordata; class Aves; order Charadriiformes; family Turnicidae; genus Turnix; species Turnix velox. The sequence continues at coordinate 21,592 of VZTY01012515.1, read as the reverse complement.
TATTTACTCATATGGACTTAGCTAAAAGGAAGCACCAACTACAATAATTTTCTGTTGATAATTACTAGAAGACAGGGAAGAGAAAATATCCCACACAAAATTGAGGATCTGTATTTTTTCAGTAGTCAGAGATAAGAAAGAGCATTTTTGTGCATCATTACTGATTATTTTAATTGCATAATTTGAATTCCTATACACTTGAAAGAAATAAGGATGCCAGGAAATAGTTTAATGTGCTGCTCCAAGTTTCTCTCTTCTGCTAGGTAATCAGGTTTTGATAGAAAATGTGGCCAACGTATTGTCTCCTTCATAGTCAGCACCTTCAACTTTTTAAATTTTTCTTTCTCCTGCTTTATTATTCTGAAAAAAGGAAATAACTTGCCATGAACCTGAAGATGCTTCAGATCAGCTCAGCTTTATTCACTGATATGCTTACAGATGTGAAAAACATATTAGCTGAGGAGGACTACATGGTACACCAGCACACAAACACACTGGTATGCACACACAGGGCTGATACAAACTGGTTAACAACATCCATTCCAGTATTGCTACTAGATGAGTGCTGGGACATTTCTCAGGTCATTTATTCTAAGATAAAATATTGTGGCAAATATTTAATATAATTTAATGAAAAATAATAAATATTACAGCAATAATATATACTGATAATAACAATATAATTCTATAAATATATAGGTATATTGCAGTGAATTAAGTCAATGTTTAGCCTTATAAATTAAAAGTGATTTTTCCTGGAAAGTTTTTTAAAAAATGTTCAGTTCTTACATTCTGCAAGAATAATAGAATAAAAAGCAGGTAAATCATATGAAGATACAGCATAGTCTGTATATTTAATTCCTAATGGGACAAGGGAGAACAGGTTCCTTATTCTCAAATCAATCAGCTTTTATAGAATCACAGAATGCATTGAGTTGGAAGGGACTGTCAAAGGTCATCTAGTTCAACCCCCTGAAGAAAGCAGGGACATCTTTAACTAGGTCAGGTTGCTCAGTGCCTCAGCAAGCCTGGCATTGAATGTCTCCAGGGATGGGGCCTGGGCAACCTGTTCCATTTTCATGCTCCTTTTCATTGGCTTCAAAGTGTTTTGACTGTATGGATTCAGCTTCTTGAGCCCTCACATCTGTTTGATTCCCATCAGCTGGGGTTGACTCTGTCTCTGGCAGATCTACTCAGCTCCAGTAGGATTTTCTTTATGCTCAATCAAAGGGATGGTTTTTCACAGGACATGTTCTTTTCTCTGGAATCATTTTTTTCCTGAACCCTGCAGGAAATCACTGGAGTGAGACATACTATGATTGAGTTACTGGGTCAGGCAATACTTTATTATTTTGTGCAAAACAGTATTTCGTGAATGCATGATTTTGTGTGATTTCCTGCTTATAGTGGTTTTTCAGTCTCTAGGAACCAAAACTAGGAGTATATCTTGGAGGGGAAGCTGGAGTATTTTCCTGTTATTTTCGGTGTTGGTATATGCTTTATGTGTCTTTAAAGCACAAGGCTTGGGGAATGCTCTTGTGGTACAGTGTCTGTCATGGTACATCCAAGCAGTCAGCAGTTTCCAGAGGAGGAGCACACAACTGGGGAAGGAAGAAGACGGGATGGGAAGACATACTGTGTGAAGTCCAGGTGTTCAGAGAAAGAGGCTCAGGACCTGTAACCTCTTTGTTGACTCTTTGGTAAGAAGGCCATATGGGAGAACTCACAGAGGAGGTTCCTCTACAAGAGGTCTGTCTGAGCACGGACAGCAGAAGCGGCCTAAGAGTACATAATGCTGCGGAAATAGTGAAGCAGGTCAAGTTAACCACTGGAAGAGATGAATTCCCACTTATTTAATAGGCTACACCTCCAGTACTACATGGAAAACATAATTTTGTTCCCCTGATACTTGTCTGGAGGTGTGGCAGAGGAGGAGGAGTTTGCTTTGATGAAAGACATACTTGGAACAGCTAGTTTGCTTTACTTGTCTAAAATGTTAATGATTCTGTGGAAAAAAAGGGAAAACATATTTACAGCATATTGTGAATCCAGGTAGCACATAACTATAATTTATCCATCAGAAAAAAAAAAAGAAAGGTCTGTTCTTATTCTTGAACAATTTTTTCACTTTCCCTCTTTCAAAGCAGAGTGACAGTTAATGATTAATGGACACAGTGCACAGTGCTGCCAGCAGGAAGCCAGCCTAAGTGTGGAGGAAGTCTAAATAATTGAAGGGAAAAGGTGACAGAGGCAGCTATTAGTTCCTCTGGACAAGAAAGTCTTCATTGCTTGACTATTTGCCCAAATAAAAGGGAAAATTAACCATGTGTTTAGTGTTATCTTTAGACTTAATAATGCATTTCCTCTGGGGGCAAAAGAAACAGCAGAGCTCATTGTTTCTAAGTTGGTAGAAATTGATGCAAAACCTTCCTCATTTATAATCACATTGCGCCACATTAGCAGCATAACCTGCTTGTCAGAAATAACTGGGCAGCATTCCAGAAAGAACCCTGAACACCCTGTAGCAGAATGAACAACAAATGCCACACTGGGCACTTACCTTCCCAAAGTAACCTCCCTCCATGGACGTTTTGGCCGAGGGTGGGAGAGAGAGGCTGTGTCCTGATCCCATCACTGCTTCTTTTCTGTTAACTCCCTTTCCCAGTTTAACGGCTTTGGAACAAAAGGTGTCTGCAGTTGGGTACCAGAGCAGTGCCTAAGGGTAGGATCTCAGAGGGGCGTCACAGACAGATATGAGGCAGGGACAGAGGCTCCTGCAAAAGAAACAAAACAGCTTGGAGCATGAAGGAGGGACTGGAATCTGAGGTCTTAGTCTGAGATCATCCAGGTATTAAAGAGGGGATACATCCAGTCCTGATGGAGGTTGAACAGGAGACGCCTGTTCTGTTGGATTAAGTGAAACTTAATCTTCTTCATGATATTTGAGTTCCACCATAAGCTTTTAGAAGAAGTAGAGTAGCAATTCTTGAGTAGCAATTTTTATGGAGAGAGTTTGTACATTTAAGCTGTTGACAGCAGTTCTAATGCTATCCTCAACAGAGCTAAATTACAGAATAGAGGTGCCATTTTTATTCATCGGGTAATGCTCTGTAACTCTGCGGTGGTTCTGAGTGAAAAAATCAAAAACATTGACCTGTTTTGATTGCTGTACCTGTTATGTTTCTCTTCTAATATAGATTTTTCTTTCCACTATTTTAAAATATAGTGACGATGAAAACTAGGATTGGCTATAAGACTGCATGGATATTACACTTTCTTAGGATAGTTTTCATGTTCACAACCACCATGTTTACAAAATATTCAGAAGCTGATTATTTATTATGTCTTCTGTACTTCTCAAAGGATATTTTCCAGAGCTCCTTTGACTTCTGAAAGTCTGCACATGAGAAACTGATGTAGCAACCAGCATGCTTAATGTGATGAGAAGGTCTGTGTGAGAGGTAGGCACTATCAGATTTCAAATTCCAGGCTAATATTTTAAGCCCAGATTTTAAACAGATCAGTGCTCAGCTTGATCATCATGGTAATTTCAATTTGACTTTCTCACATGAAGCTGACTAAAGTAATATTTAGATTCAACCAAAGAGTCCTAACTCTAGGTTTTTCTGAAGATTGGCTGCTCATGAGCAGGAGTGAGTGCAAGGTAGATTAGTTGCTAATAAGCAGCTAACCGCTGATGAAGGATGGGTTCTTATCCTCTATATTTACATGATGATGGAAATTCTTTTTCCTGGCAAAGTGGATTTGAACCATTTTTTGGTGAAATTTTCCAAGTAGACTTTTTAAAGACATTCATGTATCCTCAAAATTAATTGTTTTGTGAATCTGAGACTCATGTAATTTACGTTGGTGAATAAAAAGAATGCTGAATTTCCTGATGTGTTGTCTAAAATGCCAGGGTTTTTGGGTTTTGGACAGAAGTAGGGATTTTAGATTCCCAGCTCCACTGCAGAGCTGGATTCCTGAGTTGCTCGTCCAAAGATCCACTCTGAAAGCATGGGCTTTGAGAGAATTAGGCTCCTGACTTTGGGAAGGTCCTGGGGACTGGCACACCTGGACTATCCAGAGCTCTTCATTCTACTAGGTTCCACGTTCCATAGCACTCAGTTAGCATTTGGCAAAGTTTGTAAATTCTAAAATATTTTTAATAAAACAGTTTGTGTTTCACACATTGAGATTTTCTGACAAGAGCTCATCAGAACATTTCCACCAAGTTTAATTCCTGAATAAGGGGAACCGTAAGACTTGACCAAGCAACCTACACCAATAGTATATATCTTCTGTGCTAAATTAAAGCCCTCTCTGCTGTTGTTAGGTCCAGCAGGTCATAGCTAGTCAAAGCACAAAAGTAGATATTAAAAATTACTGAGCAGAGGCCAGAGAAGTGTTAGTATGTCATGTAATTAGCTTGATACTTGAAGAGGCATAGTTACTACATATTCAAGTTATATATTTTACATATATAAAGAAAGCCACTGTACAATGACTTTGGACTTATGTCTAATCAGGATTCAATGCAAATTTTATGAGAAAAGTAACCTTGAAATGTCCAACAAAAAACCTTCAAAATGTTCAAATATTCAGAATAGGAATTGTGAACAGGGATGATTCACCATTGAATTAATTATGAATGATGTGGGCAATTACTCAAACATGCTTCCTTCAGGAACCTAAAATCAAGTTTTTACAAAAATACTTTTATACTAGACAGCTCTAGGTTTTCTAAGGAATGAAGCTTAAATTCCATGTTATGTTACTGTTGCCATATGAATTATCTTTGCCTCACCCACCTAGACAGCCCAAATTGTTGGTGACAATATCTATAGCTCCTGCTCTGATTCTGTGCTAGATAATTTCAAAACAGAGATAGCAATGTTTCAGAATTACTGTCTGTAGATGTGATTCTGCAGTGGGAGCATAGCCTGACATAATAGCACAGCTACTTTACTGCTTTGCTAGAAGGATAAGATTTTAAACACCTGTTCAGATATGAGTGATACATTTGCTTGTCATATCTCTACAATGAAAACTCATTTTGCTCTGAAGATAAAAGTAGTTCCTTCTGCCAAATCCCCAAACACCCTCATTTCCAACCAGAAACCCTCTGACCCCTCAGAAGAAATCTGTTCCTCCCAAACTCAAATCAACTGGCTCCAGATGGAGGAGGTCCATGCTTTGGAGCAAGTTTTGAAGAAGGTCATTGGACAAGAACTGCACACATGCATTGGCTGCCACTTTTTCAAGTTGCCCCTAATATATCAATCTGTTTTGAAGGTATACTTACAGGGTAGTTGCAGGCCACTTGTGGGAGAAAAAAAGTATTTAAACTATTCAAGCTTCTTACAAGAAGCTTGTCAGCCTTGTTAAGAGGTTATAGTAAGTGTGGAGACCAAGTGGAAAACAATCATCTGGCTTGATCTCAAATTAGTATTTATACTAGGTGTCATATTTTAAATTCTGTGCTTGGATGACTCCAACTGTAGTGGTAATGCTGTGTGCTCTGTTGGGAGCATAAGGATATGGAGCTGTGATATAGATAATGCTTGGAGGCCAGTTATGGGCATATAATGCCCTTATTAATGACAGTGTGTTTCCTGAGCTCACACTGGTGTGAGCTCTGCATGTAATAGGCCAAACCAAGTCATCTGTAAACAATATGAAAATGCCTGCTAGGGAATCCGTAGAAGTAATTCATACTCAGAAGTCCAGAAAGCAGAATTTAAGAGGCTACAAAAATGTTATATTCTCCTGGGAATGCCTATGTAGTTGTAAAATCAGACTCTGTGTTAACACTCAGGTTTCTTTTGTGATTATCTAAATACAATTTAGAGTGAGGATTTTGTTTAGAAGTCAAAAATCTTTGCAGAAGATGCAATAAAAAATCATTGGCAAGTTAGATATTTTTAATCTAAATCACACTGTGCAGACCTTCTGTGAAAAATTAGCTCCAGAACTTACCGTGCTCCTTAAATGAGGCCTGTAGTAGGAGGCAAAGTTACTTGCACTATGAGCAGATTAATTAATTTTCTACTTTGTGGGACATGCTTATAGCAAGAGTGATTCTTCATGGTCATTTTTTAAACAATATTTGTATATGTCCATACACCTCTTCTGAGCTAGAGTGGGTAATCCACCCCATTAAAGGCTTAAATACTTTTTTGATACTAAACCATTATTCTTTATTCCATAAATAACTGGTGGCACTTATTCTGAAGTAAACAGAAGTGGAATACACTGCCTAATGTGACATAGTGAGCTATGAACTCAGAGTCAATGAGCAATGTCCAAGTGTGCCTTTCTCAAAGCCATTATTTTGATGAAACTACCTTTAACACATTCTATAGGCCAATAACAAGGCCTGTCAAGACTGTAACTGCCCGCCATGAGTTTTTTTACCGCTACAACTGGCTTAAACAGATATAATGATATAATATTTTAAATGTTACTTGAGAAAATTGTAGCAGTACTGATACCAGCAGAGCAATGAATATAGGGTTATGTGCTGCAAGCACTTCTCCAAGCATTTTTTCACTCAGTGTCTTTGTCTTGACCCAAATCCCCAGCTGCAGTGACCTCTGCAGGGGCTGGGCTTTTAGGATTACCTGAAAGGGAATTACTAAAGACAAACTGGGAACTGGGTGTCCACATAACCGTGTGTCAGTTGAAGAGAACCTTCCTTTGAGAGGCTTTCATTAATTTCAGTGGATGCTGATTCAATGTCTTGAAGTGTCCTCATCTCTTTATGCACCCCAAACTGGACCGACCAAGCCTTGTTCCTCCTCCCTGCCCCAGCACCCAGATAAATAATGCAAATGGGCAAACAAGCCACCTCAATGTTTCTTGGAATGGGTGTAATCCAGTCAGGAGAAGGTTTCTTAAAATAGAATGTCAGTAAATGTAGCATTGTTGTGGTAATTGTATTTGCATTTTAATACATGCATTCTACACTTGCTTCACACTGAAATAGAAGTTTCTTTTTAATTTGGTCTACTCATTTTAATTTCATCTTGTTGCTACTGGCAGGAGAAATAAATGTGTCAGTTTTTGTCAAAGGGAAATGCAACAGAAACAAAAATGGATGAACTTTTTTCTATGGTCATCTCATAGGAGTGGAGACTGATCTTTAAGGTCCCTTCCAACCCAAACTATTCTATGATTCTATGATTCTATACATGGATTGTATCTCTGTCAGATTGGTGTCCTATGTAAGACATGAGAACAAGTTTGATCAAGGTAATATATGTAAAGTAGAAGACAGATGTTACTTCAAATGCATGCAGCTATTTATTGAGAACTTGCAGAGTCATCATTAGATTTAATTAAATACAAAGGTCTTTGATATATACAGAAACAGCAGCACCTCTTGCAGTGCTGCTCTCGCTACTTTGGGGATATTATCAATATTACAAAACCTTTATGAAAGCTCCAAAACTATTGCCATGGAAGAGGAAAAGCTGGAGCACTTATATTGTGGTGTTCAATCAAAGGAAAATAGTGATTAACAGCTTTCTACATAGCAATCTTAAGGTTTCAGTTGGGAGGGAAAAGTGTTCACATCTATCAGTAAGTGCTAAGAGTGGTATGTAATAGTAATTTTAAATTTTCATCTGTTAGAATTTAGTAACAGAGCAAAATGAAGATGAATTTACCAATGACCTCCCAATAGAGGGTGGTTAAGTCTCCAATCCTCATTTTATCTCATGTATTTGACGTGTTTCTTATTCAAAATTTGTGGCAATGTTTTAGTGTTATTCACAGCGTGTCATCTGTTTGGAATATATGACATCACCTTAACTAATGTAACTATTTGTCACTCTAGTTATAGTTCTGAATGGAAACCCATGAAGCAGATTTCTTTTGGAAATTCTTTAATCTTGGCTTTTGTGGAAGACTGAATAACTTTGATGCAGAGATTCTGTTACACACTTTCTAATTAAGGGATGTGAATTCAATACATATGGCGTATCACTTACCAGCAGGTAAGCTATTTAATTCACCAAGAGGTGGCAGCCTTCACTCAGTTCCCTCCAGACGTGTCCTCTGATACAAGCTGACCAGATGTGTGTCTGACACTGACACACATGTATGATGGTTGGTGGACGTCTGGAGATAGATCCTTAGCTGCCTCCACGCTTTGTATTATGTATTATTAATTTGATAATAAAATAACCCAAAAAAAGGACAAAATGCATACGAAATTAAGTAAATTTTGAAGAACGGGCACCACTTCACCTTTGCTTCTATTCCCAGTCCCTGTTGAAATTAGGATTGGAAGATTTTTTTCTGTTCTTCCTTAGTTTTGGAGAGAAGTATTTTCTGCTTCTCTCCAGAATTTCTGAGTTTATTACTGAACAGTATTAAAAACTAATATCTGTGCTCCTGTGTTGTTACATATTCAATATTTTTAATGCAACTAAAATTATCAGAAAACACAACATGTTATGATCTGCTTCTCTCTGGAGGATTTGAGCTGTCATCATTCATGAGAGGAAATATCTCCACAGGCTCTGCATTGCATCCCAAGGGGCTTTGGGACATATGAATTGAATAGCTGGTTAAACATGCCCATCTCTCCCTGCCGGCTGTGGAGGAAACCTAGGTCACTAGTTCAGTTGAGAACTGAATTTGAGGAACTGAAGCAAGATGTCCTGAATCTTTCTGTCTTTAAATTCTGTTTGAAGGCAGGCATTAAAATTTTGTAATTCTTCTAAGCACATATGGATGTGTGCAAATGAAAAATACACAAATAAAATATTCCTGCTGGTCTTTGCTGCCTTCTAGTTATATTAGGAAGAGATCCCAATTGTTTTGGATGTTTTGCACCTTTGAGAAGATGATATTTAGTTAGCTTGTGAAGACTGTAGAATTTTTAATTAACTGAAGTTTCTAAAGCATAATTAAGGCCAAAGTGTATCTGAGGTAATACTGTATCTTGTGATTTTAATTGCTTACATTTTGCCTATTGAAGTGTGTAACAGCTTTGATTTTAAATCTTTTGACCTAGGAGGAAGAATGCTGATAGGAACCAGATTGAGATATGATGCTCTGTTTGTGATTTAATCTCCTATATGACTTTTGAAAGCAGATAAGTAATTTCCATCATCATTTGCAGTAATGAAATTCTGTGAAAAAATGTGTTAGAGAGTTATTTCTCTCTTGGTCATAACAGTTCCTGACATCTGAAGAATTCCTTTGGTAATGGAAATGGAAACATCACAGATGAACAACAGAAGGACAGAGGAGCTGACATGGATAAACCAGATGCAGTGACTGAAACAGTGCAACTGCGTGAGTGTGCTGCCTGTGTCACTCTATATCATGACATTCATCTCCTGTTTCTGTGACCCACTCCCACATGATACTGGCTTTCATGTCCTTAAAAAGGTGATTTGAAACACAAGGTGAAGTCTTCAGCTTTTAAACTATTCCCTCATTCCTGGATCTTAACAATAGCAGTTTTGAGGGAAGTAGATAGATTGTATCTGTGATGTGGATGCTCCTCCTAGATTTTTAATTCTAGGAACAAGATCTGTGAGAAGAAACTCTGAAGAATGTTTGTAATGTTATTCATTTTATTTGTGCCTTTCAGAGGCTTCTTGTTCTGACTAGAGACAACATATGCATGTCTTATGCTAATTAAAGTAATGAATGTCTGGCTGGAATAATCTGTGCAGGGATAAAAAAGAGAGGAAGGTTAAAAGCTAAATGAGATCATTCAGAAGATTTACAATCAGCTGTGAAAGATGTTTCCCTACACTGAAGATAATAAAGACAATGAATTTTCATGTTTGTCTTGTACTGGAGAGGAAATTGAATCAGTTGTCTCCTGGGGATTCCGTTATTATTTGGTATTCACACAATGGCACCCACACTTCTTCAGCTGCTGGCAATAAGATGACTTCAGTGCACATATGGTAACTTGGCTTCTCACAAGAAAGTGAAACAGCAACATTTCCAGCAATTCCAAATGTATGTTAACTCCTGAGAAGAGATCCGGCACTTAGATAATGAATATGTTCATTTCCTAGTTGTAGGGTGGTCCAGTTTTGTCAGCTGCATGGCACAGATTTAGGTTTCAGCATCCCTTGTAAGTTGTGCTTTGTTCTGACTGCTGGAAGTGGGGGAAAGGCTGTTGCCTGGCACGAAGAGCTGGTTTGTGTGGCTCTGTTGAGGATGGAGCAGTGTTTCTGGCTAGTGGCAAGAGGTGAAAGCTTGCCACTGACAGCAGGAGCTGCACTGGTCCCTGTGGCAAATCATGACTGGTGTGAAAACAGGCAGATTTTGGGCTGAGTTCACTGAAGAAGCTGCTTTGTGAAAGGGGAAGCAAGGCATGGCTGCCAGCTAGAGCAGGCTGCATAAGGAATGTGTATTTGTAAATCAAGGAGAAGCAAAAAACTGTACACAATAACATTATGCCTGTTATACTGTTTCAGCTTGTTGGTTGTTTTTTTTTTGTTTGTTTTGATTGGTTGGATTTGGTTGGCATCTTTTTTTTTCTTTTTTGTGAGATAGGCTCAAAATTTAAATTAACACTTTAAGTGCCTTTCTTTGTGTTCAGCTGAAACTATAACATATAGGTCCAGCTACAGTCAGATCTGACTCTGGTCACCTGATTTAGAAGATTAGTCTTGGTAGGGATTAACTTGTCCTAGTGCTAGCACATTGTGCTTTGGGAGGTAACAGTTGATTCCTTTCTGGTACCTCAAGATTCATAAACTTGAGCCATTCTTTTCAGGTTCTGTAAAAGTTCTGAATCAGTAGAAAGTATTCAGCAATTCCCTGCAGAAGAAAATATCACAGAATAACTGTCCTGTTTTTAATAGGTCCAGTAGAAATATTTATGACATTTTTTTCTGCTGCAAGAAGAATGTGAGCAAGTATTTGAATAAAAGAAAATATATTGCAGATTTCACAGAACTACAGTTTTCATAGATCATTTAAGGACAGATAAAAAAATCCCCAAGCTGCTACTTAATTTAAGATCATTACTCAATATGAGCATTTTAAAAAAAGCAGTGCCATTAACTTTCACTCAGTGAAATACCTATGGAAATCTGGCAGGGTTTTGTGAATATTTATGAAATTCTTGACACTCCAGTTCTTTCTGAGCTATGAAACCCAGCTGAAGCTGCCATGGACTCATTGCACGTGAAAAAAAAAAGAGAGCCAAATGTCCCAAATACCCCATAGAGCAGTAGATCTCCATCATGGAGCAGGTGTTCCTCATCCATCCCTGATGAGGTGGGCAGGCCTGGTTGTACCTGTGGTTATAAAGGAGGAGGAGAAAGGTGCACTTATGCTTGTATGGCTTTCTGGGGGTTGTATTGTGGTTTTTGTGTCTTCTGCAGCAGCAGTGGTAGTAGGATTGGCTTGCTGTCTCTGTTTCTCTGAAGTGGGACTTAAGTCTGCCCTTCACCTGGATGTTGTAGTAGAAAATTATAAGTAGGAGCTTGTTTTTGAGGGAGCCAGGGAAGTGAGAGACAGACCAGAGTACCTAGGAAGGGGATGTGGAATTCTTATTGAGAAAAGCTCTAGGAGTTGTGGATGGAGAAAGTAATTAAAAAGACTGAGGGATTCTGAAGAAGTGAGCATGTTTGTGTTGTATCAATGTTCAGAATGTTCTCCCTTTTACTCCTGGGCATAGGAGAGATACCATGTGAATGTTTCTGCCCCTTTGTGTAAATAGAGGGGGGTGCAAGTAGCTCAACTAAGAAGATGGGGAGAAATGTAATTAAGTTTGCAGCAATGCCATGCCATAAGCTGTATCTTATCTGTGACAGAGTGGGTGTAATCTACTGGCTTGCAATAAGGAGTATACCATTGAAATAAAAGGAGAACAGAGGGGATGCTTAAAAAGGGACTTCTGGATAATATTTTAATGATTTCATTCTTTAGCTGACCTCACTTGATAATATCTGTCTTGTACTGAAACACTGGAAGGCTGATCCTAAAAGGGAATGAGCAAAGGCTGAGAAAGTACTTGCCTCTGTTGTAGGCTTTGTAAAGTAGTTGTTAGTGAAAAGGGTCACACAACTGATTATCTGGTGCCTTTGTCAAGTGGCAGTGCCAGAGGTGTTGCTCTGATTCCAAAAGGAGAGTCTAGGCTAAAGTGCACAATTCAGTCCTGTGTGTGTTGGTTTGCTGCTAGGATGATGGAGTGACCTTAGATATCTCCCCTCCTTCCTCCAAGAAGGATTTGTATCTGAGTGGACTAAGGTATGCAGCATGCTCACAGCATCTTTGTGGCAGGAAAGAACACAGGTCCTCTTGAAGGAGATGAAGGTAAGGGAGAGAAAGACTTGCTTGATTTTTAAGATAATCAGTTGTGCTGATATCAGCTAATTATCAGGATCTGGCTGTAGAAGAAAAAAGTGTACTTCTCTGTTTTCTCAGTTGAGTGTGTAGGCTTTCTTCCAAGTCTAGGTTTCCTTTGAAGCAGATATGGTAAAATGCTTTCTACTACTAAGTATTGTTCTTGTCCTGTTTGCTCAGCCATGCATCTGACTGAAGCTTATACCTGGGCTCCGGGTAAGTGAACAGAGCTACTGATTCCAGTTTTGCAACAGTGAATTGTAGCATTTTTTCTAAAAGTAGCTTCTATTTTTGTCGAAGATACTTCTCAGTGAGGTAACTGTCAGCTTGGATGAATCAACTGTTCAAGATCTGTGAGGGGAAGTCTATTTAAAACACTGCTCTCCTTGATGGAAGGAGAGCTGGGGGTTTAGCAAAACCTCAAAGTTGTCCTTGCAGGTGTAATTGAAATACTAGCGTGTGTGGTAGGAACTATGAATTTCAGGAGCTGCAGCTGAGCAGAACCTCCAGCTCTAGAAGACACATCCCTAACCCTAATTGCTTATGTTGTCTATCAATAGCCATCCCATTCATGCTTTTGCAGGATGTTTGATATTATGAGATGCATTGAAATAAGCTCAATGCTGATGCAAAGAAGTGCTGTCCCCACATGATCTGGATGTACTTGAATGCGAGATGGAAGAAAAAAATTTCCCAATGAGAGGAGGAGTGAGGGTTATTGTTCATATGTTATCCTTTCTATAATAGTTAAGTTATGCGAAAAGCCACCTTGCATTAAGTAGTGCTTCACTAAGTTACCAAGAAAACAAATATTTATCTCTGCCTTTGTTCATCTCTTTCCCTGAAGTTGTAGAGGATTCAAATACCATGTAGGATAACTTCTTTACAATCAAAATAGTATAAAATGTCTTTTTAAAAATTGTGATGAACTATACACAGTGCATCAAAGAATATATTAATCATGAGCTTTACTTTCTTATATGAAGGTATGAAATTGTGTATTGATATGAGTGGTGAAGAGCTGTACGTGTGAACTTTCATGGAAACTTTATGCTTTGGAAGAAATTAATACAAAAATATAATAGATAATAAATCATGATCTCTTCTCACCCCCATCTATTTCTCTGCTTGTTCCCTGTCAGCCCCCTGCTTCTCCCCAGCCAGTTTTTCATACGATCTGTATGACTCTTCAAAATTTTTTTTTGGTTATGGTAGACAAAATATGTGTAGCTACATTAGATTTATCTATTCAGGCAGATGAAGTGAAAGTCCTCTTTCTTGTATCTTGCTGTAGCTACTCTTACTGTGCTTCCATGATGTGCAACTGGCTAGGAATTCTGCCTGATCTAGATCCTTTCTTAAATAGGATTTGTGCAAGGGAAAAAGTTTGGCCTGAACTTTGTTTAATCTATTTCTGTGGAAGTATTTAGTTGCTTCATGCATGCATAATGTATCTTTCCACCTCTTCCCTTCTTTACTGCAAATTATTTCAAGATTTTGGAGTGTTTCTAGTGCTGTGTGGTTGAACTGAAATAAAAATAGTTCGGAGAGCAAACTTTTACTACGCAGAATCCTTAGATCTACACTGATCTCTGCAGTTGCCTACAACATGAATGAGGAATGAGCTTCATACAGTCTTTTTGTGTAGTTCTTCCTGAAATGATGTGAGTTAGAATGAAACTAAAAACACCTTCCAAACCTACAGATTTTTTATTAAGAAATGCCTTGCTTAGTATCTTTGGTTGATATTATGGGTATTGCATGTGATACCAGTTGATGCAGTAGTCATGTTAGACTTGAACAGACAGGACACATCCTCTTTGCAGGATACTTGAGGAAGCCTCCTGGGGAAAAAGTCACAAATGAGTGCTATTGGTTTTCTTTCAAGTGAGTGCTCTAATGGCCATTGATTGGTATATGCTGTAGGAGTAAAAAAATTGGGTTTTTCTGAAAGTACCAGGTTACCTGGAATGCTGCGTGAGAGGCTTAGATTATATTTAGGGGAATATTCATTAGACTGAGAATATCAATAGTGTTCTTTGTATCACTCAGATATAAAGTAGTTTTAAATATTCATGCAAAGATGTAAGATAGAGGCTTCTTTAATCACAGAATTTCCATGCTATGGAGACTTCATTGTACTGTTACTTCAATACACTTTATCACTTTTAATGATTTTCCCAAATATTTAGAGCAGTAATATTTCAAAGCATTTCTGAGGGCTTACTAAAGAAGAAAACTGGAATAAGTCACAGTGGTGTTGGCCTTTGAAGAAAAATCAAACTTGATTTGAAGAGGAACCTTAAGGCTATTTTCCAGGCTGTCAAGTTTGACCTTTCATCATAGTCTGTCTTGTTTTGAACAGTGATTGTTCACTTATCTACATATTCATGGAAAACAAATGTTCCTGGTATCAGTTATTGAATCAGGTATTCAGATAAGAATAGTAAATACTGTTAGCCAGAAAAGCATTTTGCACAAGATGCAAGCACCTGATGCAGGGCAAAATCTCATTTGAACATAACATCTGTTGGGGAACATACAGGGGTAAGTAATGTATGTGTTGGGATAAGCTGTTTTAAAAATAGCTTCAAAAGTAGAATAACAAATTTTAATTATTTTTGTAATGAGACCAAGCTATGAAAGTTTGCTTTAATTATAAAAGCAGTCTCTGTAAGGCTGCTTTTATATGGCCTGATGCTGGCTTGTGAAATGTGGTAAAGCTAGGAAGAAAACAGGCCCTCATCATAAGCAGCAGCTAGTCGTGGAAATTTAAAGGCCATATTTAGCCTTGACAAGTGTGCAAATAAATCTGGAGTAACTGTAGTGCTGATGGGTTTAGTTATGCTGGCTCTGCCATACTACTATATTTGCTGAGGGTGAAGCTAGTCTTTTCCTTCAAGAAGATGATTTTTAGTATTTTTTTTCCTTCAAAAGGATGGTTTTTGGCGTCTTTTTTCCTTCAAAAGGATGGGTTTTGGCCAGATGAAGTAAAACGGCGTGTGCTTGCACTCTTAGCAATTAAATTCTTGGATTTGTTCAAACGGTGTACTGAGTTCAGAGGTGGGAATGTGACAATTTAAAAAAGTTTTGTGCATGCTTAGTGTTTTAGCTAGTAAGTTAGCACTTCTAGGTTGAGAAATGTACTTTTATTACATACGAGACCACTTTTGAGATTTAAATTGAGTGAAATAAAAATGTTACAGCAAGCTTGCATTATATAGCTTATATTTGAGTTCTACTTAGATTTTCATTGTAAATCATTGAAAGAAGTTTGCACATGCTTCAGATGATCTTCACCCTTGTGTACTCTTGTGCTTCTGCATACATTGTGCTTGGGATTGAATAGAAAGTCACAACAAGGACAGAAGTGTTTACATTTGAACAGATTAGTGGTATGTCTCATACTCTGAGCCCAGAGATCAATGGGAATAAAAGTGTTTTAAGCTCTGTTGTGTTTATCATGATTTAATTGACTTATTTTATTCAGGAGTTAAGAATTGGAGAAATTGTGTACACCACTCCACCAAATTTCCAAGAAGAAGCAAGTGATGTATAAAGACAATACAAGAGCAACTTTAAATGCAGATACATGAAAGGAGCTATATTAATCCATTTTTGTTGACAGTAAATGCTTGCATAAGTTGAAACACTTGTTAATGTGCTAAATGGAATTTCAGTTCCTCTTCATGAAAAGTAATCGCTCAGCAATTCCAACATAGTATAATTAGACTAGTGAGAAGTACTCATATTCTCATTCAGAGTGAAATGTGTATTTTGATTTGTATTTGTGTAACTGTCAGTTCCTGCATCACTATGGTCCAGCTTATTTGTTAAAAATAGTGGCAAATTCAAATAGATTATGTGAAAAGAGATATAACCTAAGAACAAATAATAATGAAGAAATCATCAGAGATCTAATTAATATCTCAACTACACTAGCAATATTTAAGCTCATGTGTAGATGAAGCTGTTGAACTGGTCCCTTGTCCCTGACAAGCTGCACCTAAACTTACTGTGAAACTTCCGTACTAGTTTTTAGTACACAACCTTGTAACATTAAAGTGTACAAAAAATGCAATATTTTTTCTATTTTTTTTATAATACTAGCATTAGAGTAACAAGCAAGTTTAATATTTAGGCAGCATTTGAATTTTGTATTTAAAATGGTTTCCAAGTGACTTAATCTTTTCCTGGTACTTCCTGGAGTTGCTGAATTGATATGGGAATTAAAAATTAATGGTGTTTCCTTTGTTCTAGGGAATGAAGCCATCTGTACTGAGTTCAGTGGCTAGTACTTAATTTTCCAGGAAAGTCATTTAAAGAGCAATGAGATTGTTTTCCCTTTTTTTTCTATTAAATTATCCTTCTCATAGGCCTGTGAAGAATTATGTTGCCACTGCACGTTTATGCTTATTTAAGCCCTTAAACTGGATGAACAAATTAATTCCTTAATCTATTGACAACTAAGAAGCCCTTCTTTGCAAATCATGTCATCTGCTGATGCAAGTATATTCAAAAACTGAATTTTGAAGAAACCTAGCTGAAGATTTATCACTATGGAAGATAGGAAGAACCAGAATTCTGTAGTACTACTGAGTAAGGAAACTATGACTAGGGATCACAAGCCTGTTTCTTAATTTGTTTGTACCTGGTAGTCATTTAATTAGAAGTTAAAGTGGGTATTTGCTACTGTTGCCATGATTTGCTTAGTTTGTGTGTGGAAGTGGTATGTGTGTTGATGCAAAATGATTTACACTTTATTTGAATAAATCTAAATCAAGATTTATGGTGACAATTCTGATATCTTGTAGTCAAAACTGATTGAGAACTTACCTCCACAACTACTGTTAAGTTCCTGTTAATAGCAGAATTTCCTTTCACAGTGGATTCCCTCTGCTGTGGTGAATTTTACTTGTCTGTCTGTACAGTACCTGATGTGACAATGTTATGAATCATCATGAAGGGTAATAAAATTAAGTGGCAACAACAGATTGCTTTAGAATAAAGCATTAGTTCTCTTAGCCCATTCTGTATCCATGACAATCTGCTCTATTTTCCCTAGAATTTATTTATGATATGGCTGTGGTGAACTCATAACCTAATTTTAGATATGATTGGGTTTTGTAAATTTATAGTGTAATACTGAAGCTGCTCTTTTTATTTGTATGAAGGGCAGCTCTTAAAAAACTTCCTTGAGGCTCTATATGCTGCATTCTTGAGAGCCTGTGGCCTTCACAGGAAACAAAAGACTACAAGGGTGTCTTCCCAATAGGGAAGCAACTGACTTCTCAAAGGTGCTTGCAGGTGGCACAAGTGCATTTGCTTTTAGTAAATTAAATATTAAATTCTATTAATTTGATGGCAGAAGACCTGCAGTATCTTCAAATTGGTTGGAGGATTCAGTAGGTCCACAAATGTGTGTAATAAAAGTTCTGGAACAAGTGACAGTGGAAGAAGGATTAGTGGTACAAAAAGTACAGTCAGGGAGATGATTAAATATTAGTCCTCATATGTCCTATTTGTAGCATTCCTCAGTTCTCAAAGTAGTAATTTTTTTTACATAGATGTAAGTGGTGCCTACAAGCAGGATGAGTTTGTAGAAAATCTAAATAGCACAGCTTCTAATTGAATGCAGGTTTTCATGCTCCTTTCACTAATAAGAGGTGATGGAAAGCCCCCATTAGTATCAGGCAACCAGAGAATCGGCCTGCTTTTCAGAAAAATCTCATAGTCAAGGTTTTCTTAAACTGACACAGTTTAAGGGACATCTGAGTTGTCCCAAAGGTGGTTGCAAATACAGTTTGACATGGAGAGTGATGATGGCACAAACCTTAACTGTGTGAAAGTCAAGCAAGAGAAGTTGAATGATTTTTTGAAGTGATAGAAATTAAATTGTTTGAAGGGAGTAGCCTTGCCTTTTCCTTTTAGGGCTTTTACGACAGTAAATGCATCACTTTTCTGTTTGAGACAAGGAGTGTGAATAGCATATAGGTTCAACTTTTAGCAGGTGAAAGGGGTATTATTGTAAAAAATGGTTTAAGCAGAAGGAAACTTTACTGTTTTCGCTTATCTTTAAGATGTACTGCTGTTGGGATGCAGAGAGCAGAGTTGTTGAGCTCTGCAAGTGAGGATTGACCTTGGGAGAAGGATATGACAGGACTTGTTGGAATGAAGCTGTGAGACCAGCAAGCGAACTGTGTCAGGAACAAGTTCTAACAGAAACAAGAGGGACACCTGATATTTGTGGAAAATAATAGGGATGTTTTGTCAGTAGGTCTAATGGGATCAAGGATTTGTTAGAACAAGGTTTGTTGATTTTGTTTATTGTTACTGTAATTCTTATTTTTGTCCCTCGTATTATTTCCTGTGACAGTCAGTGAACAGTATCTGGGTTGCAGTGCTAAAACAGAAAGGGAGAATTATGGGAGGATTTCTAGAAAATAATGGACATGTTGACTTTGTAAGTAAGGTTTAGTGATGCAGTTGAGCTATGAAGCCTGGATGCAGGGATGTGACTGAAAGCACAGAAAAGAAAAACAACTCTGCTTCTAGCAAAAACAACACTGCTGGGGAAGTCACATGGTCAAGATATGAGCTGCTGCAGTGCCTGGAACATCAGTGTACAAGAATGTAGATGACAGTTAACCAAGAATTTGAGTGATGTTATGTTTAATCAATTATGTATCAACAACACTGTGTTCTAACCAATTATTTATTTACAACACTGCAATTCTAACAAATCGTAATGCCACACATGCTATGCTTAACCAATGATTGTCTACCATGAAGAATGTTTTCTTTCTAAGAAAACTACACAATGATTTAAGTTTGGCTAAGTAAATGGCTTCAGCATGATCACATTGGTCTGCGTCTGAATCCTGGCAACATGCTGCTTTAAGTCTTTATAAATGTGTAAGCAAAAGGTGAGAAGTGGGGAGATGAAATGATACAGCAGACAGCAAGTTAAAAGAAAGTTGGATTGTATATGTAGAAGTTTAAGGATTTTACTTTAATAAGGTTTTTTTTCCTTTTAAAAAAGTTAAAAAAAACAACAAAGAAAAAAAAAGAAAAACTCCCTGAAAGCTTNAAATGTGTAAGCAAAAGGTGAGAAGTGGGGAGATGAAATGATACAGCAGACAGCAAGTTAAAAGAAAGTTGGATTGTATATGTAGAAGTTTAAGGATTTTACTTTAATAAGGTTTTTTTTCCTTTTAAAAAAGTTAAAAAAAAACAACAAAGAAAAAAAAAAAAAGAAAAACTCCCTGAAAGCTTTTATACCCGCAGTGCTTTTTACCTCCTGTGAGTAGTTCCTTTCGTGGAATGGCTGGAGTTGAGGACAAGGGTAGAATTGGTGTCAAGCAGCAAAGTCTTGATGCTTGTGCTTTGTAATTTTTTTTGGTGTTTCGGTTTTTTTCAAAGATGTAAAAATCCCTGAAATTCCCTGGAATTTTTTCCTCCTTGCATTTTATCCAGAAAAGATGAGTATGTGCGGCCTTGTGTGGGGTAGCAGCAATGGCCAACTATGTCCCCTAATTGTAGGGTAGGTGTTCAGATGGTGTGTCTAGGATGTAGTGAGCACAGTCCCTGCTGCCTCTTTTTTTCTACTTGCCTCCCTTTTCTATAGAGTCAGTAAAATGAGAATATTTCCAAAAGGAGTTGCAAAGATTGCTGTAAACCTGGGAGCAATGGCAGCAAACCCATTTGCTCTGGTTGAACTGGGGGAAATAAGGCCAGGCCCAATAGTCACTCTTGGGACCTGTGGCTGTCTTCTGCTGCTTCTGAATGCTTCTTTCTTGTAAATTTTTCAGGTAACTTCATGCTTTGATAGTATCTTTTCTTGATTTGTTATGTTTGGAGTGCATAATGATTGAAAGATGCAAGTAGTCTTTTGTAGAGAGTAAGCAGGTATTTATTTACAGCGCCGTTNAGGTATTCTTTATTTACAGCGCCGTCGGATGCACGGGGGATCGTTCTGCCTAACGTGCACACCCAGGTCCCAGAATCGTGAGAATTTATCACAAGATACATACATATTCATGAAACTCTTATCTATGCTAATACAGGGGTTTGCTTCATATGTTAATTTGGCTCTGACCTCCTGCCCAGTCTCACTTAGTCCTGAAGGAATGGGTGGGTGGTCGTTTGGGGTCCCACCACCATCTAGCATTGAAGCACCTGGTCTTCCTCAGGGTTGAACTCTCCACCTTTGGGGATGACCCTGCTGATACCTCAAGTTTCTGTGGTTCTTGGTTAGGAAGCCTCGTTATCTTGTTTATACTACTGCAATATCTTGGTTTTTGTGTTTTGTCATTGTGTTCTGTCTTATCCTGCTAAAAGCTGACAGATGTCACCAGGGCTTCCTGACCAAACTGCATTCCAGTCTTCAATTTCTCCTTCCCCCATTTATTCCTCACTTTTTGTTATGTAGGTTGAAAACATTCAACCTCAATGCTGCTGTAACAGCAAGATTTCATATCCTGCCATGCCATGTTGTTGATCAGAGATGCATAGGTTAACTGAGTCGGATGAGTCTTTGAAGCAGGCAGGACGTGTCTTTATATACTTGCGTACGAAATATCATGTTGCTATATGTGGTATCATAAGAATATTAAAACAAACTGTAAGAAGTCCCAAGTGTTTGGGATGTCTGGAGTAAAATCTCCTCAATAGACTGCGGAGAGGCACGCAGTTTGCATGTCCTCTTAAAGACCTTAATACTATTCTATCTTGAAGATAAAGACACATTATTTTGAAATGTCAGGAATGTGACATTTAAATATTCAAGAAAGCATCAATGCATTGTTTAAAAATATTTGAGTTAAAGCCTGTCACTGACTTCACTGCAACAGACTTGCTGTGAGGTGACGTGGGTAACTCTAGTGAAGTTTATATCAAAACAGATATTGCAGATTGATCATGATACATAGAGGGAAGAGCAGTTTTGACCAATGAGAGACAGCTTTATCCTAGAATCTAAGTGGTCTTTAAAACGTGCCTGGATCGCAGCTCTGCTGCATGCTGATTTTTCAAAAGCTATGAATGTAGAAACTTTTTTCATGTATCTAAAGATATATGAAAGCCTATTGCTCTTCTGCTTTTTATTGTGTGTGTATCACAGGAACAGATTTTTAAGGCAATTTCATTGTGTGCTGTAAGTACAATATCTTACAGTATCTGACATTTTTATAACAGATATTCTAGTAGTTTGATTTAATGAATGTGTGGATATATATATGTCCTTCCTCAACACAGGAAG
>VZTY01012513.1:155148-172971 GCA_013400935.1 Turnix velox | reverse complement strand
TCTATGATTCTATGATGACTGGAGCACTTGGGTATGCCTCCTCTGAAGACGGGCTGAGAGAGTTGTGGTTGCTCTGACTGGAGAAGGCCCTGGGGATTCCTTGCAGCCTTCCGGTAACTAAAGAGGAGCCCATAGGAGAGATGGAGTGGTACTCATTATGAGGGAATGCAGAGGCATGGGACAGTGGTTTCAAATTAGAAGAGCACAGATTTAGGTTACACGTAAAGCAAAAATTCTTTATTGTATGGGTGGTGAAACACTGAAAAGATAATAAAAATGAAAAATATAGAAAAACATATCCAGTGGAAAGGCTGGACATTACTTGTTAATTAGAAATCAGCATTAAAATACTTTGAATGAAACTGGTTATATTCATCTTCTCCATTACCCCCTACCCTTTACATATGAATAGACTTCAGCCACTTGGTTTTCCAGCATAATAAGTGCTTTCAAATTTCTGTTAAACTAACATCTGATTTACAGAAAATTCAGAAGATGTTGCAGTGAAATTGAAAAGAACATTTATTTTTATTGGCCTTATCTGTCACTTGTTAATTTCTGAGACTTTTATTATTTAATCTCTTAATTCTTGGTTTTCCCCAATGGGATCCACGCATGTTAATGGTGTGGAAAGTAAGCATCACAGAAGATGCTGAAATAAAATAATAATAATACTAACTAACATAATTGTTCTCAAGTTTGTATGCAAAAAATGGAACAAAAAACCCATTTCACCTCAACTCCATCCTGCAAAACTATAGAACACTACCTTTCAGTCTCTGCAGTGTCTAGAAAGAAATGTAGATATTTATGTGTGATTCATCAACACAGTATGTTCTCAGGATTGGGCTGCCACCCATCTGGCATGAGTTAGTCCCTGTTCCACTGTTAGGAATGTTAAGTTTATTGCCAGAATTAAAGATTAAATTAAACTTCATAGAACTTTTCCCATTTTCAGAAATCACATTTTAACATTTGAGTCAGCATGGAAAAGCCTCTGAACAAGTCTTAATTTTCTGCTTATTTTTATCACCTAAATATTGTTTTGTTCAGCCAACTGCAATGATAGAAATACAATGAAAGTTTTTCTCAGCATTGTAAGAAATAGTAAAGTTCAAACGGAAAAAAATTTAAGATTAATGAAGACTACTATATTAATTTAATTGCAAGAAAACCATACTACCTTACTAAACTCAGCAGAAATTCACTATTCCCATTTCTTAGTAAGAGTAATTTTGCATATGGATAATAAAACATGATTATGTTTGAAGCAATCATTTGTGAAATGGCATGGGGACTTCTGAACTTACTGAACTGATGATAGAACCTTGTCTGTGACCTCATTGTGTGACCTTAATATGACCTCATTTGAACAGTAATATTGCAGTTAAATCAACTGGAATGTTCTTATATCCAATCAAGATTGCTCTTAGTTGCATGAAACTGAGTGTGTCTTTTTGTGAAGATTAGATAGAAGGATCAAAGCAAACATATATCCCAGAAGATGTGAAAAAATTGCAAAGGACTTCTTCTTGCCCTATATATATATGTATGTATACCTTCATGAATTGCATTATTAAAAAGGGCTACTGAGTCTTAAAAGACTCTGACTCCCTTCATTACATTGGAAAAAAGACTAAATGACACACCAAGAAATTTCACAAAGCATTGGATTGTGATATATCTATGTTAAATCAAAGGTGGTTTGTTCATGTCAGTTCTCAGTCTATTACTCATGTTACTGAGGTAATAAAAGCAAAATTTAATATTTGTTATTTTCTGTTTTACAAAATAATGTTAAGTATTAGTATTTTTTGTTTCCTTAAGCAAGATCATGGCAAAATATATACACATATATGCATGTTTTAATTAGGTATTTTAGTTTTGTGGAAATGTATTTCAGAGAAGAGAATGTTCTAGTCATTTTGTCTCTAGTATAGAGAGTTTACTGTGCAAAGTCAAACTTAATTTTGTTTGAATGGGTATGCTATCTAGGAGAGAGTAAGATACTCAAGTGATGAATCACAATGACTGAGCAAGCAGCTCGTCTTTCCTTTTTCAGATAAAGGTATTATAAACCGTCATTTGTGTAGCAACACTTTCCTCACATGAGCCTCATGAGATACATAATCAGAACAATCAGCATTCTGTCATAAAGATATACTTGATATAATACCTGCCACTTTAGAAAGAATTAGGCTTAAATATCATCTTAGAAGTGCTCAGTTGATTAACCATTGTTAGTAATTATTTAAGAATTGTAGAACAATTCTGTCAGAATGGGAGCTTTTTGTTACGAAGAGCAGTCTTGCCATATGTATAATAATTTTCAAGAAAAAATGGAGGCATACTTCAGGAAATTGGATTGTGTTTTTTGTTCTTAAGAGGCCTTCATAAATACATGTGTTTGCTACTGAGTTATTTTGAAAATTATTTTTTACTATTTTTCTTGAAAATATATTCCATATTTTGTATGTGATAATTTAATTTTTTAATACCATCTTCCATTTCCATAAACTTAAATTCCTTTGACCATTTTTCTGAAGTAATAGGTAATGTAGAATTCCCTCCCCTCTTCTGTTTTTGGTTATTGCTACACTGTGTATATTTCTTAAATTTTTGTGGAAAATGATACATTAGCAAAAATGTATGAGCTATGTTAAAACAAGTAGCAGCAGGGAAAGTTCATGTCTGTTGTA
This sequence comes from Turnix velox, assembly GCA_013400935.1. Taxonomy (NCBI): domain Eukaryota; kingdom Metazoa; phylum Chordata; class Aves; order Charadriiformes; family Turnicidae; genus Turnix; species Turnix velox. The sequence continues at coordinate 170,272 of VZTY01012513.1, read as the reverse complement.
CAGAGAATATTAGTTTTAATGACAATTGAATTACATAACCTTTTGTTCCTGTTCATCTGTTGGTCTTAATAATAGAGGGTGATGTTTGTATCTTGCATCTCAGTGTCTGAAATAGCAGAAGAGTCATATTAAATGCAAAATACTGTTAAACAAGGCCAATTATCATTAATGAACATTTATAATATTCAAACAACAAAAGTGTTGGCCCATATTTAGTTCCTTCCTCCTTTTATTTTTGATGAGAGTGTATTAGAAGACAGTGTGATTAAGTGATGTCATCAACTCAAAATGTGCAGTGTCATCAGTCTCTGCCTCTTCTTTTGTATTTCTTTCTTCCTTCATAAAATCTTAGAGTAGTGTGGGGTTAACTGTCGGGTTAACAGATTCTGTTGGCGCAACGGGTGCAGATGTTCTGCAGATGACTGTTTGGAAGGTAATCGAATGGGTTTGCCCAGAAACATTGAGCCAAACATTGAGACCTCAGATTCAGCAGTGAATCTGAGATGTTATAATGATGTGTCTTAGGGCTCAGGCCACATTCCAGACAACTGAGAAGAGACTGGCTAGTGCTGATGAAAGGAATTCTTGACTGTACTGATTGTGGTGTGGATTATATATAAGGAGGCTTTACACAATAAACGCTGACTCAGCCAGTCCATATACCACAGAGTAGTTTGAGTTGGAAGGGGCCTTTAATGATCATCTTGTACAAGGTTCCTCCAGAGAGCAGCGACATTTTCAACTAGATCAGCCAACAGCACTGTCAGCCAACTAGATAAGGCTACTTTTACTGCCCACTGAACCAGCACCTGCATTGTCTGAGAGCAGGATTTAGAATATATGAGATTATTTATGAAGTCTTCTATGTGAAAAAAGGTATCTCCAACTCTGAAAACAGGCAGCATTGGAGTTGATAGATACCTTTTTCATATAGAAGACCTCATACCTTGTGTTTGTTGTTTCATGTAGCTTTGGTTAGTTCTAATTTCCAGACTATTGAAACATCTTTGCAAACAGAAGTCTTGTAAAAACACTTGACTTAATATTTTTCCTAGTTTTTATGATAGCAAATTGATTTTCTACCTTGCTTTCTACAGATTGTTTATTTAATCAACTCTTTTTGTGGCCTTCTTTCTGACCTGTTTCCTTGCTTGTGATACTGGCGTATAGGTCATTAGTCTAGTGACTATGGTTCTGTGAAATAGTTGTGCCTGGCATCCCGGAGAACTTGCATCTTGCGTTCCATTGCTTGCTTCTCCTTTTATCCAGCACAAATGCAAATTACAGTGAGAGCCTTTCTGTACTTCTGCAGTTCTTCATCCATATTTTTGGTTCAGCCTCAGAACTACTAATGCTTGCAGTTATAATAGTAAATCAGTATTTTCAATGTAATTTACATTCCTAGTATAAAGTACAGATGTTGGGCTGGTTTTAACATCCTCCACTCTTCATCTGAAGTAGGACAAAAGGTAAAGCTAATTAAAATAATTAGAAAAGTTCAAGTATGAGATTTGTATTAAATATCATGGAAAATCCCAGTCTGGAGTAGAGTGTTTATATGTTAATTAGCTCATACTTTCAGTAAAAGAAAATGTTAAATAAAATCTCCACAGACTCTGGAAGCAGAACAGCTTGTATAATACTTACCTTTAATCTAAGAAATAGTTCCATGGGCTTTATTACTTTACTATGCTTATTTTTATGATAATATATTCTTACCTTCTACAGGGGTAAATAAATTATTATTTCTTTTAATATTTAATTCTAAGTTGTATTTATTGGAATGTAACCTAATTTTGTCACATGCTAACTCCTCCTTCCCGTGCCCCCAGCCTTTTGATTTTTAGTAAATTTGGGACAGCTTTTGCCTGCTTTGATAATTTTGCCATCACTTTGAAGAATTTTTTTTTTTTTTAGTTTTTCTGCCTCCAGTCACAGTCAGTTTTAGACTAAAATACTCAAAGCAAAGTAGTAACTGAAATTTGTAATTCACTTCAAGATTAACTGATACTTTTTCCGAATGGTACAGAGTACTGGATAATGAAATAGAAACACCTAGAAGTCCACAATATGATAGCGACTTACTGGGATGGGAGAATAACAGAAGGACAGAATGATAAATAGTTTTTGTCAATTATTGATCTATAATAGAATACAACCATGGAAGATGAACAAGTCTGTTCACAGGAATAGCAGCAACTTTCCACTGTATAAGAAACATTCTGCTACTAATAAAGCTCAGATACAGCACAGAACTTGTTGAACAGTGTTGCCAGGGAAAGTAGATAGTGAGACAAACAAGTTAAAAAATCTCTAAAAAAGATTTTATGGATAGACTGCTCTCAGCTGGTTTTGGCTGAAATTAGGAAAATTTCATACTCATCTTTGCTGAAGGATGCTTGTTTTGAAAAATAAATTAATTCATGTGAGTTTGAGCCTGGGATATGGTAATATACTAGATAAGGTTGGAATGAAGTTAGTTTTCTTCATAGCAGTTTGTATGATGGAAATCTCAAAAATACTGGTCAAGACAGACATTATTCCAATGAAAGTCAGTGAAATATTCATGCACAATCCAATAAGATTCAGAATACCCCATGAAAACTTCATAAGATACCCAATGTGGATGTGGTATTGAAAGTGAAACTTCAAATTGTGGGGAAAACTTGTCATGATTTGTTAAATACAGATTTAAAATGAAGGACTCATTAAAAAGTAGCAGCAGTACTAGAGTAATTCATTAAATGAGTGGTGTTGCTAAGTTTGCAACTAAAGATAATTACACATAGACTTGTGCATTCAGCTATGGAATCATTAAAATTGACTCAGTTTCCATCCTGCTGTAGCAGTTATCACTGCCATAAGATGACACTAATCCCTTTGATGAACTTGAAACTCTTGGCAGATGGCACACTTTTCCTGTGTGCAATCCACGTTTCTTATCTCCCAGGAGACCTTCTTTAAACATCAGGCCATAGCAGAGAGTGGAATGGAAACAGTGAAGGAGGAATGAAGGAACTACCAACCCCTTGTGTTTAAGCTCTGAAAGTGTTTAGAAATGAACAGTTATTCATTGATTCAGTGATAACAATTTCATTGATGCTGATCTCAAAGGCACTTCTGAAATTTTCTCCAGTTACTGTTAATGGGCAAAGACATCTGCTGCAACAATGGCCGTGAATTCAAAAGGAAAATGCCAAGATTCCCTGTCTAGTCATGGTAGATAATTCAGTCAGAGATTATTGAATTGATTATTGAATTGGTTCCTGAGGATTCTTGAGTGTTGTTGTACCAAGCTTCTGGAAAATAGCTGGATTAGTTGGATATCGATTTGGGTTACTAATTGACCATGCAGAGGTACAACCATTGAAGATCTTGAACCTGGAAGATGTCCTCAGAATCTGAGAATATTAGGACTATGTGACAGCAGTACTTTTGGTTTTCAGAATGATAGGAAGAATACTTTATTGATATACTAATACCGCTTTTGAAATTGTTCTTCAATGAACAGTACACACATGTAGAGAGAATGAATGGGGTTAAAACAAAAACCCAGTAGCAATGACCAAGTACCAAAATACATATTTTCCCCATGAAAACACTCTGAGAGTAAAATGAAATATGCAGGGCTTGAGCATTTACTGGATTATGAACAGAAATCTGCCAGAAGGAAACATGACACCTGAAAAATACTTTGGTGGTAAATAACAGACATTGTCTTTTAAAAATTGACAAGAGTAAATTATTAGTTAATCTCATAGTATATGCTAATCTGTAGAGTTGAAGAAGATGTAGCTGTGATTAAGGGAGCTACAGAGCCTAGTTGTTGCTGTGGTAAACCCATACCTGTAAACTGCAAGGCAGTACTGACACCAGAAAGTGAAAAGTATAAATAATTGTTCGGGTATTTGTCAACAGAAGATTATCTGATCTAAGAAAACTGAGACCTATAGAGAAATCAAGACATGAGAAAGAGATGTGGGGCAAATGTCTAATTTATATGATTGTAATCACAGTTTCGATTCAGGGTGGGACAAAGACTTTTTATAGTCCTCTTTCTTTGAGTGTGTTGATTTGCAACTATGGAATGTAAGTACTTAAAATAATAATGTATTAAAATTTATCTAGTTTACAAGAAAAAATAAGTCAAACCAACATTATGCATTGGTAGTTTTCTTTGGGTAGTTTTCCTTGTTCTGGGAGTGGAGAAGAAGACAATGCGATTTTTCAGTGATGCAGTTTGGTTTCAGAGCATTTAGGAAGGCTTGGTTTTTGTTTTTTTTGGTATGTAACTAACCTTACTTAACTGGATTGGGGTTTTTTCCATCTCCTCACCAACTTTCTGTCCCAAAGGCTTTTAAATATGCAAAAAGTCTTGGTCAGAATATCCTGAAAGACAACATGACAATCACAATATTGGCTCCTATTTCTTGATTCAAGCTTCCAATATTTTAATGAGGATTCATTACTGCTTTCTGAATTCAAGTTTAAAAACAGATTTATTAACTCACCAGGTGAATTACTTTATATGAACCCTGCATAATAGGTGTGAGACACCAATTTGAAAGATACCACAATTAGTTATTATTTTAGAGATTTAATAAGGATGTAGACCCCGCGGTTTCAATATTTATATTAATATGTCTTCTGGGGAAAAATTAACAACCTGAAATGACTTCTTATTAGAGAAGTTTGGTGCTGCAGTAACATGATTATACAATTCATTATTTCCACGTAAGTTTTGAAAAATCTAAAATAAATCCAATGGCCTGTAATTCATATTGTAAGCTAGTATAAAATAATGCCTACTAGGCATTGTATATACTTCATTGTAGTTTTTATTTTCAATTTTAGGAAGCTATGTGGAAGAATATAGGATATAGCAGGATGGTTGACTTCTTGTGTGACATCCATTGTGACCATTACCTTTGTATCTGAACATAAAATTAAGAAAATATTTCCCAAAGCATTTTTCAGCTTACTTTGTAACCATATCCTTAGCTAAACAAAGTAACATGACAATTCTAAAATTTACCCCACTTGCTTTGTAGAGACCATGGNACTAGGCATTGTATATACTTCATTCTGGTTGGGCTGTGTAGACTGTGTTCCAGAGAAGTCATATCTGGAAAAGACAAAGTTTAAGACTGTGCCCTGGCATTGGATGGAGATGCATCCTGGTGAAATGCAAATGTCAAGGTTACAACTGGTTCAAAGAATTAAAAATGTGAGGAGCAACTGGCAGTTTGAATTCATGTTGGAAAAGCTACTTCTATTGATTAAAATCTTGACAAGAAAGCCAGAGACTGACCTTAAGACCTCTAGCTTATCAATATGCTCTTAATTTAGGCAAGGTTTCCTTAACTAGAACTAGCTGCTCAGTCATAAATTGCTTGTTAATTTCTAAATATGAATAGCTGCTGTCTGCTTTTACAAAAATGCTAAATGATAGAGGTCCTGATATTTGACCAGTTTCAAATCCCTCTATAGAGAACAATGGAGAAATTTCAACCACATACCTGCATTTATTCTGATAGAGTGACTACGTGAACACATGTCTTCAGTGAGAAGAAGATTTCTCACTATTTCTAATGCTAATCTTCTAGAAAGTATATTACGTGTATAACACTTCCATGTCTGCAGGTTGCACAAACCAAGAAAATGGAAGTGAAATCTCTGTGGAGAAGCACAATTAGGTTGCACTAGCACTGGTGTCAGTTCCACCATTCAGTAGCCATCAAATCATAAAGGCTATTAGAACATCCCATTTCCTGTGCATTTTACAAGAAGTAATTGAGGTGAATTACTGAATTGTACACCATAAATAGAGCAGCAATGCTTATTTTTCAGGGCATGATGTTTTAGTTTTTTTGGTTTATTTTTAATGTCTGCTGTGCATGCTCACCAAAACATTTCACAGCATTTGTTTCATAAACTGATCAAACCAAGATGAGCAAAGTGAAAGTAATAATTTTGAACTGTACATGGATGTGTGCATGCCTTAGCTGTTTTCTGCCTACAGTAAGGTTGTAGGTTTCGTGGTAATTTTCAGAAACATTTACATCTTTTCATTTCTGATGATAAACTGGTCTTCCTACCATGATGTTTTCTGCCACATCTGACAGGAATCAGAATAATAAAACAGTCAGTCCCTTCTGAATATAGCTTAGTGACAGATGAAGTTGGCAACCATCAGTGCTTAAATGAGTTTTTCACCAGCATTCTAAATGAAAGCAGATGGCAACTTCCCAGAGAGCATATATGTTCCCTAGGGGAGACGAGAAACATTGCAACACTCCACCATTGCACTGGAGTAGATAATTAGGCAATTAGATCTATTAAAAGCTGACAAAGGGAAAAGATGAACCTTCTCCTTAGGCTTCAATATGGTGTAAGTTGTAATAGCCTATATAGAAACTCACAGTGTACACTACATTAATTTTAAGACTGATTTGTTGTATTTTATGTATTTATGAGCATCTACCCCCCAATTTATGCTAGATATTTTTTACATGCTTAGATAAATTTATTCATGCATATACATTTTTAGACTTATGTTATATATGTGTATGATTATGGATAATTATCTCTCATTTCAGATAACAGTAAATTTGTTAAAAGCCAAAGGCAGGAATAATTTATGCTCTGATTTCTCCCTGTGAACTTCACTCTACACAGATCTGTTTCAGGATGCCAAAATATGGGGACTGGGAAATACTCTCTTCCTCTTGGAGGCTAGTTATCTTCCATAGTGCACCTAGAAGAAACAAATACTCCCAATGGTATAAGAGGAAAGAGAGCTTCTCCACTTCTTAAAGAATTTATTTACTAGGAAATGAACCAGTCTACCCTCTGGACTCTACATGTGAGTGTGTATATCCTTCAGCAGTAGCCAGTTGAGCCCATGTTGTTGATTAGTGATATGAAATGAATGATCGTTGTAAAGTTTTAAGCAAGGATTTAGAAGTATTATTAGTTGTGGTAGTTGTGGGGTGTGGTATGAACTTCCTAAAAAGCCTGTGAAAAGAAGTAGATTTCAGGAAAAGGACTCCATGTCAATGTTAATGTAGGACATATTCCACAAATTCCTATATGTGAGATAGTCATGTCAGCGACTTTCTGTTTATGTATTTTTGTAGCCAATAAATGAATTGGGGAAATTGGAATTATTTCATTGTCGTTATACATGTTGGGTAAAATGCTAACACTATAAATGCTGCAATTTAGTTTTATTAATTAGATCTGATAATTTTTGTTGTAAAAATGTTGACTATAGATTTTACAACTTTATGGTAGAAGGAAAGACATATTCAAAGTTCCTTCCTAATCTTATGTTTTAGAAAGATGTAAGAATAAATCTTCATTAATGCAAAATTTCATTGGAATAAAATAAATAATAAAAAAAGTTAAACATAAAATAATGGAGGAAGAGGTAACAGGCAATAGCTACAGTTACAGATCTGTAGGTAAGTAGTTGGCTTCTACAAGTGGTCAAAACATTTCAAAACTAAGTAATGTAAACTAACTTTTGGAAGGCCAGAAAATTAACTGTCTGTAGCCTATGTGTTGCTTTAGACTATCACCCTTGGTTTACTCTGGATCAATATCTTCCTTCTTGTCTTGCTCCTTTGTGTTGTGTATGCAGAAGTGGAAACTTCCTTAGGTAATTTCTCTGCAAACAAGGAGATCTTTTTCTAAAATTGTTCTCATTTTTATTTTATTTTATTTTTAAAAGATAATTTCTTTTAACTATCCCTGCCTTGTTCTGTACATCAATGACATTTTTACACTCTCTTCCTGTAATTTCTGAATAGTTGCAAGTTTCTATGATGTATTTTGACGGCCAAGTATAGAAATGGCCTTCCACCACTGCATTGTAGTACTAATGCCCAACACCTTTGTGGGGTTCAGACTGCAAGTTTGTACCTATGTGTACACAAATGGGTTTTATACATGTGTCATTGTCATTGAGGAAGGACACTAGGAAGGACAACTTTTCATGTCTTAGTTTTTACTGTTCATCTTGTTGTCAAATGCCATCTTTAATGCCAAAATGCTAATGTCTTTAAACTCCCTCAGAGCATCTTTTCAGAGTTTGATTTCCTTACATTTAGCATCAAGGAGACTAGGAAATTAACCTTCATTAGGTGAAGTTAGTATCTTTGAAGTTTTCTTACATGACTCCTCAGGGAAAAAGAAGGAAGCAAAATCTCTTCACAAGAAATTTGGCTTCGTAGAGATTTCATAGGGAAAAAAAAAATTGTTCAGTCTACTCAACCCAATGATGCCTTCTGGCATTAAACTCAATGAATCTGTGACTTGTTTCTTAACCACTTCTAGCTTCTACTTATGGAATATGACTTTGTTACCAGACAATGAAAAAAGTACAAGTGGAGTAAAAACCTGTATTAGAAGCAAATAGTCCTTAAGGTTTTGTTTTAGTATCATTAAGACAGTTGTTCTCAGAATTTATATTAAAAAAATGTTATTTATCTGTTGTGTGGAGTTAAATTATTGAAACTCTTTGAAAAATCATGGTAAATCATTTGAGATGATATGTGAGAGCTAATGGATTTTAAAGACAAGTAATCAAGACAAAAGAATTTAAGCACATGGAAATGAAATAATGTGGCAGCTAATGTAGATTGCAATATTAGAATTGTGATTGTTTATAGAAACTCCATCACCTTCAACTTTCTGTCTGAACTTTTAACTGAATCTGTAGAATTTCTGGGCTGGAAGGAAGCTCATGTATCTAATTGTCAATTTAAATAACTTCAAGTAATTTTTGTCAGATGTTCTTTCTAATCTGTATGGCAGTGGTGATGTAGGCTTTAAAGCCTTCCTAATCTAGTACGGTGCTATTCTGTTCTTACTGCCAGATGATTCATCACTTGAATTTCTTTGTCATGGTTACTATTCATGCTACACATGCATACATAAACCTGGGAAAAATGAAAAAGATAGTTGGTTTGATTACTTGTTTAAAACTGTTTCTAGAAGCAACTTCTATCTATATTTACTTGTTCCTTATTTCTGACTTCATAAAAAATGGGACAATGGAGCTTTTCAATATCTCACCAAATTTCCTTGAATTCTCAAGAGATATTGCCTCTGAGAATTCATTTACCAAGATCTAATTATCTTTATATGAAATAACCTAAAAATTGAAAATGTGCAAATAAACTGAGCTCTTCAGACGTTGTTTCTTGCTTGTTCATGACTAAGATTTTATTTCTCATTTTAATTACCACCCTATCTATGCTCATCAATTTGATATGACACAGTGTAATTAATTTTTGTTGATGTTACTATGAATTTCAGTCTCCATCTTGTTAACACTCTTAGAAAGTATTTACTTGTGTATCTCCTTTCTTTAGTATGTTTAATTTGTGCATTAGTTTTTCTGATTTTGCTTGATTGCTCAAATTATTCTTAGTACTCTGTCCAATGCTTCTCTTTTTCTGTGCATCTATTTTGCATTTGAGATTCATGAAGAAGCATCTTGATTTAGCCCAGCCGATTTTTTAAAACATGTCCAAGCTTTCTTAGAGTAGGAAATTTTGCATGAGTATTTTAAATGCTGTTCATTAGAATTCAGCAGTACTGGGAGACCACATTTGACCTACTTATTAGAATGTATTACATACCCTCAGAGTTCATTATTTCAATATAATATACTATGATAAGTTACACAATATTTTTATTTCTATATTTTTACTAAAGTAGTAAAATTAAAATATCCAAATCTTTTATACACTGTATTTTGTCATTATTTTTGCTCCTTATTACAAGAATTATTAACTTTTATGACCAATTTCACCTAAATTTATTCTCTATCTTACAGTGGAACTGTTCTGGAAATATGTTGTACGTCACTTGGTATTAAAAAATAACAGTGGGAATCAGTTCACAGCACATTACATCCTTGCCAATGGCTATTACCTAGTCATCAAGATTCTCTTCATAGTCACTAAAGAAACAAAAAGGTAATTCTTATGTTGTGATTTTGCTGGTTTCCAAATCAAAGTTGCTTTTACAGTCCTCCTAGAATTGTCATGGAACTCCTGTTATACTGTAATTTAGTAAGTTCTCAAATATCTGCCACTTTGTATTTTAGATTCCAGAGGATCTGAATTTGGTCTGGACACATGAGACAAAAGCCAGTTGTTTGTGAAGTCATCAAGGTCCTTGTGGGACCTGGTGCTGGAGCTCTAAATCGCCATTATATTTGGTGAACTTTTTTTTTATATAGTCTTCTGTAGGCTTTTTTTAACGCTATTATGTTTCTTACAGATAAGGAAAAGTACAGATGTGCTCAGTCCTTCCAACATAATTTGATATGAATGCTAATCTGCCATTTCCTGTGACTTCAATGATTATAAATATATCTGTCATCACCTCCATAACTTCATTTCTGTCTTATTCTATTTCCTCATTAAAGACTCCTCATTCCTCTCAGATTCATGGTGACAGCTATCGTCTTTTGGTCTGCTTAGCTTTCCTGTTGCCAGAATGCTTTGATATTTGTCTGCATCTTTTACTTTATGGTTCATATACATGCATAAATACATAAAGCATAAAATAACATATCATATAATGCATTTAAATATATGCATTTCTATTTATATACATGCTTTTTCCCTTACCTTTTACTTTTCTAGCCTCTTTTCCTGTTTGGGTTTTTTTTCCCTAAAATTCCATGTTACATCTTAAAATTTGGATTTCATGAACAGGCCATTTAGACGTTTTAAAAAGTAAGAATGAATTACAGATTTAGATTACTATTTTCTTAAGCCTGTTTAGGGTTCAATACTGAGTATGAATAACTAGTTTATGAATTAAATATTTTTATGTACATTCAAAATGAGGCAGGGTCTAATTTCAAGCAAGTAAAGCTCTGTAATTCCAAAATAAGCCTACATCCTGAGGTAATGCTTCAACTTATAGTAAAATTTCTTTGGTGTGATTTGACTGATTACATTAATTCACATCATTGTTTGTAACTCATCAATGTTATTAATTTAAATGGTAAAGTCAAAGAGACATGAGGACTTTCCCTTTCTTAAATACAATTCATTTGAGATTTCATAGGGAACTGAAGCTCTTCAAAGTTATTTTAACAGATGATTCCTGACTTAATGGTGTACATTCAAGGAGCTTTTGGCAAAGGCTTATAAGATAACTTTTGAAGATCTCACTATATAGTCTAAGATTAGACATTTTTAATTAAATTTTACAAATTGGTCATGGAAGAAAAATGAAGTGCCGCCTTTTACATGTACTGGTTCACCTATCTTGATTTTTATTTTTTTTAACTAGCGTCAATATGGGGTGACACTTCTATGAAAACTGGGAATTTTATTAATTTTTAGGGGGTAGATTATTTAATTTTTTCAGCTCGTAGCTTTGGATAGCTGTCCTTTCCCCAGAGAGCAAATGCATTGCATCGCTAAATTCTGTGTCCTGATTTCTCATCACACATAGCTAAAAAACTGCTACAGATAAAGGAAACGTTAAATAGAATGTAAAAAGATCCTAGCTTCTATCATGTACTGGGTTCATAATATGTGTGAAGCACATACTAAAAGCTTCATATTCACACATTCTGTGACTCTCTGAGCAGCTTTAAAGAAGGCAACACTTTCCTCCATACAGCATGACAGACTTAATCTTCTGCACCTTGTCACAGTGTGATTAATTGGCTCAATTATAATTTTTCTGACCTAACTGGTAGTTCATGATATATAGTGTGTATATTTTTAAGCAGAGTAAACTACATTACACCAGAATTTGTTTACTGTATACCTTGGCATTTGGATTTGATAATGTAAAGTCTATTATGTATTAGAGTATACACAAACTCCTCTTGTTAAAATATAATATAAACTTTTATCTGAGTCTGTAGTATCAACCAATATGTCTACAAGCACATATACCTATATGCATAAACATCTTTGAAGACTTTAGACCCCAAAAAATCTACTCTTTAAGCTCTTAACTCATAATTTAAGTCCACACTAAGGAGAAATTTTGTCAATAACTTTCATTTTATGTACCTATTATTTAACTGGTTCACATTACTGTCTTTATGAGACTGTAGATTTCGTATTTTCTGCATGATCTCTTAATTTTTTCTGTGTAAAAATAGGATTTTCTGTACATGAATCTTGATATTATATAATACCTATTATCTGGAAGAACAAATTATCCCTTTATAGCTTAATCTTGAAATTAAGTGGTTAGAGAGAGTATATTGTAGTAATATAAATTATCTTTTCTGGGTAGTTGGATTTTCACTTTGGAACTGTACATTGATCTTGCATTTGCTACGCAATTTGCACATAATGTTGGAAAGAGCAGTTGTAACAAATGACATTTGTGTTTAGGAATGTTGTATATAATTTCTTGAAAACTTATAAAAGAGAACACATTCAAGACATTTGCTATATTCACAGCTTCCTCTGAAGTGAATCTAAACTGTCTGGAGAACAGCTTACATTTCCAACAGTATGCTAAATGACATCAGGATGTATTTCCAAATTCTGTCATTAAGTTGTGAGAATATTCCCCATTAGATTATGGCCTTAAAATTCACACTTTAGGTTTGATTGTGATTCAAAGAATCTTTTTCAGCAAATTCCAAGCAAACTTAGAGGTTAGCATTCTGTAGAGGCAATTTCCTACAGGCAGTTTAGATGTGATGATATGCTGTTCAGATAAAAAAGATGAGGTAATTTGGACAATGAATGCTCTCTCTGCAAGAAAACTGTACTCCATTTACCATTTCATTTTATTTAAGAAGGGATCCAAAGAACTCTGCAGTCTCAAATATGAATGTTTTTTACTATAAAAGAAAATTAATCCTTATTACTGTGGAATACTAATTTCTCTTGGTCTAGACTAGGCAGTGGTCCCCGCTTTCTCTTGGATATGATGAGAAGACAATGAAAATCTAAAACTAAAGACCTCATAATAAAGAATTGTTTTCCTGGACTAGCCCAACGGCTTGACAGGATGTTCATTATCCATACTCTGTTTTTGTGTTCCTTTTGTCCAAGAATAAAGGGACTAGAGTTTATGGCAGAGTTAAGGCTATGACAGTAAATAGTGTCAGGGTTAGAAAATAGTTCCAAGAGAATTGAATTTACAAATAAAAATGTAAATGCATGCTGCCTACAAATGCAAAATTATTCCTGTGCACTGGATCTTTACCACAAACGCAAGTTATTGCTACTGTACAAATGTGAACTTGGAACATGAGTTTTCCTTACAATTTTTGTAAATTTCTGATAGAAGATGGGGCAGAAAGATAGGTGAGGGAAGAAGATTGGACCTGATCTTACAGCATCAGCACTATCAAAGTTGTTGAAGCACTTCTAGGCAATGTAGTGTAGTAGCGGATTTTGAGGAGAGCAAAAGTTCCTTGTTCTATAGCCTTAGTGGAAAAGATCAAGAAAGAATCTTTAAGAAATAGAGTGCAAGTAAACAAAACACAAGAGTCACTGTAGGAAACCAGTGTCATGTCAGCATTGTACTGTTAATCCCTCTGAATGTTATGATACACAAATTCAAGTCTTCAGAAACCAAGTGTTGTGAGACACATACATTAACAAGTCAACAGGTGCAAAGTCTGTACTGGCTTTTCATAGATCCAGCTACTGCACTCTAGGATTGCATTGGATCCATCAGAAACTCAGTAATGTCAGCTCTGCAGCTCCTACCTTCACATGACTGTAGATGTGGACTGTTAAGCCATTTTGGTCATCTCTGGTACACTAACAGCCACATCATGTAATCTTGACTCTGGGGATCCATGTATAGAAAAGCAAATGAAAAACTACCAGTAAGACAACCATTTGGATTTAACACAAGTCTAGCTTAATTTTGATTTTTTTCATAACCTCAGCATGGGAAATGCCATCTGGAGCAAGCTATATCTAGCAAAGCTTCCTTTACTTCTATGGCTTCTGCCTTCTTGTTTTCATGCAGTTCCCTTGTCTCTTGCTATGTCTAGTCTTGAGTTCACACCTCACAAGTTTATGAATCCCTCAGGGAAATTACAAGAAGTTTACTTATATGTTATTGTGTGGGATGTTAATAGATGGGACATAAGCTTTTTATGTGATGCTTCTTTTGCATATATAACATCCATAATCAAGTAAGAAATGAGTAAAAAATGAAGGCCTAGAGTTGGACAAAACTGATTTGGGGATTAGAAAAGAACAGAGAACTTGCAAGTAGGAAGATCAGAGAGCACCAGATATAGCTAATTTGGATGTAATTTGGAGCACAGGCCACTAAAGAGTGTGTTACTAGACATATCAGGAGGAAGAAACTATTGACATTAACATCATATCTATCCTTGCGAAGGACTCTAGGTGCTGATATAGCACTGGGGGAGGGTGACCATAGCATGAAAAGAAGAGGAAGCTGAGAATTCTGTATTTGATTGAATGATTATTTGTCTTTTTTCCTGTGATAATTATCTAGATATATATAGAGCAAACATAAGTCTATATATAAAATAGATACAAAGCTACATATAAAGCAAGTATTTCATTATTAATATACTTGAAATCTTATAATTACTAATTGAAGTCTAACAATTATGCTTTATGTGTAACAATCTAAGGAATAAATATCTGTAAGTCCTCATTCTGGCACTAAAATTCTTGGGCACATTTTGAGAGACCTTTTTCAACATCTCCGTTCCTTACAAGGCTTGCAAGTATCGTGGAAAATTTGGTAGTGGCACCCTAACTGAATGAGCCAGGAGCATAGGAAAGAATCATAGAGTAGTTTGGGTTGGAAAGGATGTTAAAGATCATTGAGTTCCAACCCCCCTGCCATTGGAAGGGAGACCTCAGTGTCATGTCTGCTCAGTGCCATGTCCAGCCTGGTCCAGCCTGGTCTTGAACACCTCCAGAGAGGGGCCGTCCGCAACCTCTCTGGGTAACCTGTTCCAGTGTTTCACCACCCTCACTGAAAAGAATTTCTTTCTTATGTCGAGTCTAAATCTGCCCCCTTCCAAATTACATCCGTTGTTTCTGGTCCTCCCATCTGATATCATATTAAAAACTCCTTCCCCTGCCTTTCTGTAGGACCCCCTCAGGTACTGATA
>VZTY01012513.1:109344-155100 GCA_013400935.1 Turnix velox | reverse complement strand
TCTTGACCTGCTGGTCACACTCCTCTTGATGCAACCCAGGATTTGGTTGGCCTTCTTGGCTGTGAGTGCGCACTGCTGGCTCATGTTGAGTTTGTCGTCAACTGACACTCCCAAGTCTTTCTCTTCAGAGCTGCACTCTAGCCACTCTCCACCCAGCCTGTATCTGTGCTTGGGATTGCTTCGACCCAAGTGCAGGACCTTGCACTTGGCCTTGTTAGACTTCATGATGTTGCATGGGCCCACCTCCCAAGCCTGTCAAGGTCCCTCTGGATGGCATCCCTTCCTTCAGGTGTATCAACTGCACCACACAACTTGGTGTCATCTGCAAACTTGCTGAGGGTGCACTCAATCCCACTGTCCATATCTCCTACAAATATGTTAAATAGCACTGGTAATATATAGCTTTGTTTGCAAGGGGAAGAATTCACATTCTGTAGAGATACCAGGTAGCTATATAAGGGTTTTCCAGGGATAATTTCACATGTATCACTGTGCCAGAAAAAATTTTAAACAAATTCACAGCATATATTCAGTGAGTTTATTTCTATACTGAGTTTAGCCTTATACCATATCACTCAAGTGCTTGCAGTGAGGTTACTCTTCATTTACACGGTGGTAACTGAGATTACAGTTAGCTCTAGTGCTTAAAGCAAACATTTAAGAGTTGAGTATGAGGGCTTAAATTTAAGTGACATCCAAAATATCATCAATGTTATGCAACTGGAAAAAGCAACAGTTAACAAGCCCAGTGAAGCAGCAATAAACTAGGACTTGACATTCCTCCCTTGTCTCCAGGCTGTTGGCTTGTGCAGTACAGAGCACTAACTGTCCATTCACTGAATTTTGTCAGTTTGATTATCTTTTTTCACCTGCAGGGACTACCCTGTGTAACAAGGCCTTAGAAAAAGATCATCGTACTTTTAGCCTTTTAAAGTAATTGAAGAGACAGCTTCTAGATGTTTTAACCCCATTGCCCTTTTAAAAGATGTATATGTGTGTGCTAGTGGGTATCTGGAGTTATTTGTTGCTCTTTTTTCTGTATTCATATACCCAAGCTCTCTGAGAAATCATTGCTTCATTGTTTCTTTCCCTGACAGCAATTTCAGTGGTTCTACTATTCCCTTCAGTCCCTGTTCCTCTGTACAACTTATTGCACAAGATTAAAATTACAAATGGATAAGTTAACAACATTTACTTCCTAGTCATTATCTAGCATGGAACATTTATATCTGTTAAATTACAGAGTGTCTGTGCCCTGCAATCCTATTCTGAAATCTAGGCCATAGAGCTGATCATAAATATCTTGACAGACAAAACATTTGCCTACAGGCTCTAGTCAGAGTGGCCTTATCAGTTTCAATCAATTAACAGTGACTCGTCCAGGGTAAAGCTTTAATATGACTTTGCTCTCAGTGAATATCTAGTTAAAAAGTAATCTCTCCCTTGCAGCTTCTGAAGTAGCTCATTTACTTGTATTTTTGTGCTCTTGCTTACCAGAACCTTGGCATCTTGTTTTCCTTGCCACATTTTGTCCTTAGTTCTCCATAGATAACTCTGTTACTGCACCGGGTTTGCTATTAGGTTGTCCTAATGACTTTAGCAATGCTTTGCTCATCAAAAGTAAATGAAACAGTTAATAGATTCATGTGTTTGTGTTATATTTTTATACATCTACTAAATGCTGCCACCTGTCCTACAGGTGATATTTGAAGGACCACTACAGTTCTAGGCTAATAGCATAGTTCAAGTTTGGAGGGACATCAGAAAATCTCTAATCCAATTTACTGCACAAAGCAGGATAGACAGTCATACTTTTGGTGCCTTCCCCTTACTTTCAGCAGTGCTTCAGAATACGTTCAATGGGAGATGAAGTCTGAGTTTGTAATTCTGACATACCCTATTCAAAGAACTTACCAGTTGCTTTATTTATGAACACTGAAAACAGAGCTAATGTTTACATGAATTTGTTTATTTTATCCCCAAGTTTACCCATCTGACTATCAATGATCACTTCATTTAATTAAAGGTATTGTCATCTGCACCACTCAGGAACTCCACTTGTCACTCTTCTCCATCTAGACATCAAGCCATTTTGTATCCTGAGAACAGGGAACTGGATATAATAATTCTGGTGGGCTTGCAGAGTAAATGGGAAGAAATCCCACCCCCAGAAGTGATTCTGCTCAGTTTTGAGTTTGTGCAACCCAGGATACTACTGGCTTTCTGGGCTGGAAGTGCACATTGACAGATCTTATCCAATTTTTTGTCCACTGCTATCCACCTACCACAGAAGTTATATCTGCTTTATGTAATAAAATCTGTTCACCTTCTTCAATACTCAGTCCTTACTGCCTTTGTCTTACTCCCTTCTCAGTTGGGAAAAACCTCCTTAATCTATGGCAATCTAAGTTGTGTCACCTTTGTGTTCTTTCATAGAAATTTCACTGCAATTAATTGCTGGTAAAATAACTACTAGTCTCAACAATTTCAACCCTTACAAAACAAGCAAAGCTGGACTGAATATGATGGAAGTGCTGATTCTATTCACAGTTAGACCCAATGATTTTAAAGTTCATTTCCAAACTAAATTATTCTACAATTCTGTCATTCCATTTCAGTAATTTCCTTGTCCAAAATGCTAATCCCTTCCCTGTGACCCACTATCATTCTCTCCTTCCTTTTTCAATACTGAGTCAATTGTTTATGTGAGAATTTAATATTGGTAAAATTTCAATGTCCTTGTCTTTTCCTAATTTTACTTAGCTACTGGAAGTGAGAGAACATGATCACGTCAGTTAATCCTTAGTGAACTAGAAATAACATTTTAGGAAAGATTGCCGTGACTAACATTTTGAAAAAGAATTGTATTTATTCCTGATACCTTTTTGCTGAGCCAATGCAAAGTAATATTAAACTTTTAAATAAAATTAATGATGAGTTATAACTGATGAATGTCTAGTGTAATTACTTTAATTTTACACCACTATTGTAGGGCAGCAGATTATTGCCTAGAAAATGAGTCCTTATCCTGGAGTTCTGCTTGCAAATTTACCCCTTTAACATAGCAGAGTATTACACAATTATGATAGTCTTGTTAAAAACCTTTGCATCTCATTTGGGGAATCATTGTTTTATAGCATAATTAAATTATTAAAACTGGTAATAATCTTACAGAGAAAATTTATAGTGGAAGAACAAGTGAAAAATGTATACTGTAAGTCAGTAAAATTATTTTAAGAAGAAGGGATTTATAATACACTGATGGAGTATTTCATATTTAACTCAATCCTAGCCAAAACCAGGACAGTAATAAGGCTAGTTAGGAATCTAACTCTCTGCTACCATGCCCATTGTATAATTTTACTTTTCCAGTACCACAGGATTTATGGGACCTTAAGTAGTCAGTCTTTAAGCAGTATGATAATGTTGTACATGTCATTTTCATTGACATCAGCTTATAATTTGAAGCCAGAAAATATGTAAAAATGGGTATTGTCTACTTCAGAGCAAGAATCTGGCTTTTATATTTTTATATTGTCTGGAAGAGCATATCTTCTAACACTAAGATGTTGCATCATCTGCAGCCCTATCAGCAAATCAAGAAATTATTATCTAAGATTCAGTATGTTAAACATGATACCATTCATTTAAAATGCTTAATTGTCTTTCATTTTGAAGTTTCAGTGCTGCTGGAGCAACTGAAGCTCTGAGAACTGTAGATTTTTCTTCCCATTCCTTCCTCTGTGAGAACTACATGCTTTGTTAGTTGTCATTTTTTCTAGTGTAGAATATACCATAGATTCTTAAATTTCTTTTATCACGTGTCATTTTAAGTTTTTAAGTTTTTGTTTTCAATGCTACAAGAGGGAGCTGAACCATATTTTCTTTCTAACCTTTTCAAGCTTTTTGAGGTTTAAGAAATTTCTTATTACGTATCCAGGAAAAAAGGAAGAAAGACAAGAAGAAATAGTCCCAAAGATAGTTATGTAAATTGTATCAGTGGTGAAGAAAGTGTGATAACAACCTGATTCAAACCAGAGATAAGCATTTCACTGCTAATTATCCTACAGAGGCATACTAGTCATTGCTATTGAACGGGAAAGGATATACCCATTTACTTTTGCAACAGAACAGATAGAAACCTGTATTTCTCATTTATCTTGTGGCTTCCCTAAATACTGGCCTACCACACTTTAACATTTTGGCTTTGATGAAAGACTAGATGAGGTCCAGAACCCTTTTAAAAATCTGTGTAACTGCTCCTGTCTAAAGTTTAGTATTCTTTCCTCTGGTAATGCCATCAACGTGTCTGCCATCATATAATCAATGGAATTGTCATTGAAGTTAGAAGGGGACTGAGGTTAAATCTGTAGATACGTACAGAAATTCTGTTGAATTTGTGATATATTGTATTCTTGTGTGGGTTTGGAATAGGAGGGTTGAAGTTGAACTGCCTGAATGATGAATTACCAAAAAGACCTGTTAAAAAATCACTGATATTGCATAACAAATAGTGACTATATATCCTAGCATGCATTTTCTGATGCTTATTTTTCTCTTACTAAATCTCACTCAACAATGCTTTAAAATGTTTCAAGGTTTCTCAGAAGATTAGCTATAATAAAGGATTTAATTTGTTAAAATAAGGATCACAGGTTTTAGAGAGTCGTCCTTAAGAAAACCAATCATGTCCCAGGGCTGTGAGCGCATTCCCCTTGACTGGGGCTTTGGAGGCCTGGGCTGACAGCCAGCTCTGGCATGTGCAAGTAGCAGGCTTTGTGATGCCTCAGCAGAGCTCAGTTCCTCTTCTGCTTGAGGCTTGTTTTCAAATTCAACATCTCACCCTTGGTCTCTGTCTTTTCCTGTTTTCATATTTCTGACCTGATGTCCCTCCCTCCTCCAGTTTTCTTTGTCTTGAGCTTGAACCTGCTCTGCGCTAAGAGCATGTAGGGTAAATACTGGCTTCTTGGCTGATCCTGGTCAAGAGTTGCTCAGTCACAGCAGGCCTGCACCTCCTAGCCCATTCCCTTCCTTATCTGCTGTGTTGTGATAGTTTTCTTGGCTGACCCTGCTGCTCCTTGCTGTAGCTGTGGGGCAGTAGAAACAAGTAGGCAAGTACAAAAATGCATAGCCTTTTTGCTAAATTTTTCTTCAACCACTTAGAAAATTCCACATCTACACATAGATAGATGATGCTTATATCATCAAACATATATGAGGGAAGAAGGTACAGTTAAATATACCATTACCTGAAATAATCCTATACCACTGAGTGGCTTTTCAGCACTAGATATTAAGACCATTTAAAAATATTGATAATCTGAACACTGACAAAATAAGACTTCACCAATGTTATAATTTATAATAAAGAATATATTGATATTGCCTCTCCCTGTTAATGTTTGCTTCTTAATATGCATTCCTCCTGAGAGTTGTACCTCTGTGCATTGTAATTAGTCATAAAAAGTATGATTACATGTCTTAAAAAATAACACAAATGGTGAAAACAAAATTAACATTAAATTCTAATCAGCTGTGAAACTGGGGAACAATTAAAAAAATTATTATGTACTGATAAACTTGAGGGATTTTTCCATCTCCATTAGTAGGTTTTCTGTCTTATTTTGAATATTTTGTAACTTTTTTGATGCTTTCTTACGCTTTCTTGTTGCTTAATTTAATTGTAAGCAGCTTTATTTGAAAATAAAAATGCATATTCACAGTTTTCTGGTTTTAGGGTAATGTTGCAGTAATTAACAAACAAAATTAAAAAGGATTATCACCTAGGAACTGGATAGTTTCCACTACTACCATTCAATTTTATGTATAAGTAGTGAAGGGGATGATATCAGGAGTCTCCCATTAAATGATCCTGAAGATTTAGTAAGTCTAAGGTTTCTTGCAGGCTTCTTCAAGCATGCAATCAATAAAACAGATGGTTCTTGGTTTTACATTGTAATTCCAAATTTTCTTATAATTTTAAAATCCAAATGCATTTACTTGAAATTGATATTTGCATAATTAAAAACCTTAATTGAGGCAAAGTTTTGTCTGACATATAGTTACTATGAGTCCCATAGACATGATTGTGTTGTTTAATTCACAAGAGTATTAATTCTGTTATATAAACAAAATTTAGAAATGCAATACTCATTTATATTTTCAGATGAAGATGTTATGATTCTTTTATGGAATATAAGACATTTTTTGCTAATTCTTAAATTGCAGTTTTAATTCAATTTAAATGACAGGGGCTTTTAAATAAGTAATCACCAGTGGTTATTAATATATTTAAAGTTAAGACTAATGTGGGACTCAGGTGAGTTTTCACCAGATTGTTGGGTAGTGTTTGCCTTTGGATGTCCAGACAGTAGCAAGTCAGGTAATTAAAAAATGTAGTTACACACCCACACAATGTACAGAAGTCCATGTACACAGGTTAACACAGAGAGCAATGCTCTTCCTGTCAGCCACATAAATCCCAGCAACACTCACAAAGACACAAACACAGCCAAATCCTGTTCCATTTTTTCAGATCACCAGGATATTAGTTCCCCAGCTAGCATGTACCCCCACCACCAAAACTCTCAAAATCCCTCATACCCCGCTTAATCAGTCCCAATCACATCTGTCCAGAGTCTTTGCCCATTTCCTGAATTCTGTTTATCCAGCCTTGAATCTTTACTCTGGCTTTTTCTTTGCTCATCTCTGTACACTTGCTGGTCAGTTCAGCTTTAGTCTCCTACAAATATTACAGACACTGATTCATACAGACACGTGCTCATATACACTTATAGACCGAACAGAGCTGGTTGAATGTGTTCAAGTCTGTGTTTTACTGTTTTCTTAAAGTATTAGGGACCTAATTGCTCTGGTCTTTGTTATTTTGTCAACCCTCCATTATGATTTGTATATCTGTATTTTTACTTTATTCTTTTGACTTTTTTGTTAATAGCTGTTGTGGAGATATCTTTCAAAATAGTACTTTAAAAAATATTTTTTATCACTAGATATTTATTTTAGCTTGAAAGTACTCATCATAGTCAAATTTTTGCAGGGTGATTTTAGTGAGCAGTGTTCCATAGGGCTGTAATAAGATGCACTTAGATTCACTTGTTACATGAGAAGCAGACTGGGTTGCCCTACTCGGCTCCAGTGTCATTCCTGATGTGTCTGGTCTCACCTCTTCAGCCTGCAGAGCAGTGAAGTGCTTCTGCAAGGGTGACTTAGGCTTCAGGGGAAGTCTGTTCCTCCTGCTGGTCCTTTCTGTTACAATCTTCCATTCTTCTACATTAAGAAGGTGTAGGAAGAAGAAATGCAAGTGAAATCTGAGGCAAAAAATTTGTTAACTATGTCAGCCTTCTCCATGTCAGTTGTCATCATATTCCCTGTCTTGTTTGTCAGGCATTGATAAATTCCTTTGTTTTCTTTTTTCTGACTAGAGTACATGCATAAGCACTTGTTATTTCTCACATTCCTAGGAATGTGTAATAGACAGACTTTTCCATAGGATGAGCTGTTCTTCCTGTTTTGCATAATTATTTTGACATTGACTGTTGAGAAGAAATTTCTGGTGAGCTTAGATTTGATTCCTGGTTAAGACACTCAAACTTAGAGTTTTGGTTTTTGTGTTTTTTGGTTTTTTTTTCTGCCCATCAAGAACAAACTGTGAATGATAGCACAACCATCTTATGCATCAAACATTCCCTTGATGTTGTCTACGAAGATGTTGCAGATGCTCTCTGTCCAATTGCTCAAATCTTAAATAAGCACGTTGAACAATATGGGCTCCAGTGCTGACACCTGAGGTACACCACTAGTGACTGGCTTCTAGTTGGATTTTGTCACACTGATCACAATCCTTTGAGGCCTGGCAGCCAATTTTCTGTTCACCTCTCTCTGCTTGTCTAGCACTTGCTTCATCAGCTTGCCTATGAGGATGTTACGGGAAACAGCTGCAAAAATAATATCAACTGCTCTCCTCTCATCCACCAAGACAGTCATCTCATAGTAAGCTATCTGGTTGGTTAAACACGGTCTCATCTCTGTACATCCTGATCACTTTTTTATGTTTAATGCATTAGGAAATTATTCCCAGGAAGTTCTACTCCACCACCAGTCATGGCATTGATGTGAGGCTGATCAACTTGTAGTTCCTCAGATCCTCCTCTTTCTTCTTGCCCTTGAAGATAACAGTGATATCTGATTCACTCCACCTGTGGGCAACATGCATATAAAAAGAGTAACTATGCCAGTCTCTACCTTATGTGATCCTCTGACACTACTGAAACAGACCTCAAGTCCTGAAACATCTCCAAGTGGTACAGAGTATTGTAGTCACGCTGCTAAAAATTCCAGAGCAGCATCCGTTACTCACATTACATTATGAACACAAAATGAAGAAGAGTCATCAAAGAAAAGTGACATGTTTCAGAACCAGAGAATTTCACTAAATTCTATGGGTAGAATTTACCTTGTGCTCTGTTGTGAATGCTTTTAACAGTACACCCACAACCTCATATTAATATTAAGGGAAATCATGTCATGGCTGTTGAAATCAGGTGAGCATACATTAAAGCAGTTCTGAACTTTTTTTTATGATTCTGAATGGCAAAGCTGAGTTTTTTATTTCCATCAAAAATAGTCTGTGCATTAAGATTGGACACGTACTGCAAGTATTAACAGTAAAACGTGACCTATTGAGATTGATTCTCAGAAAATTTGGTGCATTTTTCTGTCACTGTGAGCTTTTAAGACTTTTCTAAAGGTATGGAATGTGCTCATTGAGTGTATTCGATGAATGAAGTATTTGGTGTGAATTTTTTGTCTATGTTGTGTATAAGATTAGATTATATGATCACAATTGAACCTTTCATATAAAATTTTAAAATTTTAATTATTTTACACTCTTGGAAATATATGACGTTACTTACATACACTGGAACAGGTTGCCCAGAGAGGTTGTGGATGCCCCCTCTCTGGAAGTGTTTAAGGCCAGGCTGAACAAGGCACTGAGCAACCTGATTTAGTAGGAGGTGTCACTGCCTATGGCAGGGGCATTGGAACTAGATGATCTTTAAGATCCCTTCCAACCCAAACTATTTTATGATCTGTGATTTAAATTCTCCAACTGTTATAAATGTAAGTCCAATGCAAAGATATTTCTACCACTCTGTGGTCTAGTGCAACAGCTTTCCCTTTTTCCACTACAGCTTTACAGTTATTCCTGGTAAATTCTTTCTCCTTTGAAATTTCATGACCATTTAATAACCTTAAATGGTTCTTCAGTAAAATATATCAGTTATCACAGAATTTAGGTGTCTATTTTAGCCTTAAATAATGTGGGTCAGATTTCCCCAGTTACCTTTTTAATAACTCAGGTCAGAATCTGATTTTTGTAATGGTATTCTTAATTATAGGGATGGATGAAAATCCATAATTCCAATCTGTTTTCCCTAGTCCTACTTTTCAGCAATAGCCTTGCTTAAAAGTTCCTGCTCTTTGACCGATTTATACACCCCTGAACTAGACACGAAGCCTGATCAGCACAGCTCTTTGCTAGTAGAATGTAACAGTAGTAGTCCCCCAGTTCTTCCTGCTTCGAGAGGTATCATTAACTCAATTATTAGCATATAAAAAACTTTAATTGCTATGCATGTTAAGAATAATAATAATAGCAACCGCAGCAGCAACAATGACATATGTATTTACATACAACATAATAGTGTTAAAACAATTTCGGAGTAGTACTTGGTACAATTAAAGTTGTATAGAGACTATTAAGCACCTTTGGCCTAAAAATTTATTGTTGAAGAATGTGGTTATTGATTTGTAAACAAAAAAACCTCTCAAATTGGGATAATAAACTTTATCACTTAGCATGACTAGAATGCTAAAACCTCTAAACCAGTTCAAAGTAAAATGAAGCATATACTCATTCCTTTTGTGGTTTGGCTTGTGCTTTTTGTATTACTGAGGAGAAAAATCTGCACCAGCCACCAATTTATTGGAGCATTGCTAATTTGCATATCTAATTTCAAGCTGCACTAATTGCCTTTGAAAATGCCAAGCTTGTTTATTAGTCATTTCTTATTTTCCTGAAGGAAGACTCTATTTACACAGAAGCATTCTCCATAACTGAAAAACCATTATCCTGGGACCTAAGAAAAAAAAAAAACAACTCAGTACATTTAAAATGTATCATGGCAAGGCAGAGCTTTTTTGTCTTGTATAATGGCTTTTTACAATTAAGTCAGTAAATGCCTCCAGGCATTTTGAACCTGGGTGTTATTTCTATTAAGTTTTTCATCAGCTTTAAGTGTAATAACTTAGAATATTTGGATTGCTTTGGAAGCAGTAAATAAGTATTTTTCTTTGTATATTTTCCTACATGTATGCATCACACTTATTGGTATAGCTCCAGACAAAATGTGTTATGAGGTTTAATTCTTGTATGTCTATTTATTTTGAAAAATAGCATAATCATGTAAGCATCTCAGCCATGAAAAGAGCTTCTATAACTATCCTCTGTAGTTAACTAGAATGACTTTAGTTATTTATATCCTAAATTGACCAGCTAGAAT
Organism: Turnix velox; assembly: GCA_013400935.1. Lineage (NCBI taxonomy): Eukaryota > Metazoa > Chordata > Aves > Charadriiformes > Turnicidae > Turnix > Turnix velox. The sequence goes on along the minus strand of VZTY01012513.1, from coordinate 144,517 downwards.
AAAGTTAGCTTTACTATGCCTACAATGGAAATAATGGTTAGGTTTCAATTTTATCTGTGATAAGAAGACATAAGATGCAAAACTTAATACTGATGTTACTATGCAGGAGTCTAATATACAAATACAAGCAGCTGTGACAATAGGGAAGTAAAGCATTTAATACAATAACAAAATTTTAGGACAATCTACTGAATTTCATGCTACTCTGAACTTTGGAAAATTTCAAATTTCACTTTCTAATTACTATTATCCAGCAGATCTTTTTTGTGTAAAAGTCAAAAATTAATGATAGAAAACATATCCTGGAGGTGATTAATGAATATGTTCATGTGACAACCTTTTTTTGCAATTGGAATTTGTTTGTGATAATAGATAGGGAATTTTAACATAGATAATTCTTAGTTTTGCTCTAATGCTATTTTAATAACTTTAATAGTAAAATCTGAGGAAAATAATAAATAAATTGTAGGAAAAATGCAACCAGTTTAAGATACAACTGAGTACCTCTCTGGAAGTGAGTCAGTGCTGTAGCATAGGAAGTGTTTGTAGTGGATCTAGCCATATGAACACCAGAGGCAACAATTAAGTGCTGTTATCAGAAGCTCAGCTATGAATTTTAGGTTTTCCCTAAAGCTGAGCAAAGACATTTCAAGACAGGGTAGGTTTATCTAACCTAATATGGCATCACAGTCACTGAAGGCAGGGTACATCCGTAATATCTGTTTTGAGGGATTTAAGTTTACAAAGTCTAGATACATCAAATGCTCCTAGAATTACCACTTTGCCAAGATCTATTTAATCATGATGGTTGTGAATGTCTGGATAGTGCATCACGACATCTTGTATTTTCTATTACAATCTACCTGAATTATACTGATGAAAGAGGCTTTCCATTTTGCCATAAAATCAACTACCTTTGGCGATTTCAAAGAAACCTTCTGTCCACAATTTGGTTTGCTCTTCTTTTCAATGTTTTGGAAATATTGTTGGAATTATTTCTTATTATCTTTTGGCTAGTTGTAGAGAGTGGTAAGGTCTCCCCTTAGTCTCCTTTTCTCCAGGTGGAACAACCTAACACCTCAGCCACTCATAAGACGTAAGCACTAGACCCACAATAGCTCACTGAAGAAGCTTGTTACTTTAATGACTTCATATTTCAATATTTTAATTCTTATTGCTTTGTTTATTCTGAGGTTCTAGAGTAGGGTAGTGCTGCTATTATTAGAAAAATCTGTTTGGGCTGGTACAATGTTTCAGACTGCTGCATATTAACTATACATCAAATGCTTATAACTAATTTGTAGCAAAACCACCAACTTGCCCAAACCATCAAACTGAGTAATTTCTAGTTTATTCTGCACCTCTTCAGGAATGCAGCACCTGTTTGAGCAGTTATTTTTAATGGCTTTGAAGGAAGAAAATGGCACATAGGAAAAATAGTCAAGAGGTCGTGTAACATAAATTATTTTAAAATTTTATTTTATCCTTTTTCATCACATTTTATAACATTCAATATTTTTACAATATTCACAATTTTAGAAATATTAAATATTCCATTTGAATGCATAATAAGTATCTTTTTTAATTAAATATTTTTGGAGTGCACTGTGAAAAATGTGATACAAATTAAACTGGAATCTGCGACAGTACCACTATTGCAGCTGCTGCTTTGATGTGGTTGTTTCTGTATATGAAACTGCATTACTTAAAATATTTCAAATCATTGCATTTTCCTTGAGAGTGTAAAGATTGACCTAATTTCAATATTTACACAACTAATCTACTGAAAATAAATCCCACACATACTGTATAGTATAATAATTACAAATTTCTTGAATGGGCATAAAATACATTTTTTGAGTCCTTGGCAAATTATACCATTGATTGACAATGGGACTTATACACAGTAAGAATACTGTAGAAATGGATAATGAAACAAAACTGGCGTATTGATAAAAACAATGAATAGTTAATGATCTAGTAAATCATATGATTTATTTTTTATGTAATTCCTGGTGAGCATAAATATTTTCATACTTAATTTAACTTACATTGTTTGTGAAACTTGAACACATCTTTTTGTTATGGTAATGCTGTCTGTTTTATAAAATATCTTTAATTATGAGGTCTCTAATTGCTCTGAACAGGACAGTCTGCTTTTGTAACTGTAAGCTAAAAATAAAGGTATATGTAAATGAGGTCATTAGTTAAGGCCACTTGTTTGATTATTTAGGTGTTACAAATACCCCTCAAAAATTCCTTATGCATCAATCTGTCCCCATGTGTCTGCTCATATTCTTAGACCAACATTCTAAATGACATATTAGAATAACCAATAACTCATCATAATAACTAGGATTCTGGAGCATCTGAGTGTGTATGAATCCTTCCTGAGACAATTTAACAATTGGCTAACATTCTGAGGACTACTCTATACTCATAGACTGCAGAGTGAATTTCTATTTTCAAGTATATATGTTTTTTTTTTTAATTGCAATGTATATATGAATCTTTTGTTATAATATTTCTATGCAAATATTTTTCAAAAATTTGGGTATCAAAAATTAAAAAACAATGTTTATCCAAATGTCACAGAGTACTCTGTGTGAAACTTTATCCACTCCTATGTATGTTAATGCAAATCAGGTTATATTTAAGAATGAGGAATGAAATAATACGGTTTTATTTCTAAAATGTGATACTTGTGTTGGCTAACCTTTTTGTCCTCTTCAGTGTAGTCACTAAAGGCCATTTTTTGTTACGTATCACCTCACATGGAGATAAATTAGATGATGAACTTGTGCACATAAAACACTTTTTATAAAAATAGGAGTTTCTTCCTCCACAGTAGTTTTTGCATGTCAGAAGGTCATCTGAAAATTTACTAAGTTTTCTGCTCTTCAGAAATAAATAATGTCTTTAGAAAAAGAAAACTTCACACCCACATACTGTCAATTATGTTTATAAAATGTACTGTGCATAGCATCTCTGCATTAATTAAAAATTTCTGTTCTGAGTTGAAAAGAAAGTTTACATCCAATTTTTTTTTTGATGAAACTAAATGAAAGCTGTATGAATGCATGATACATTTAGCTCTTCCTCCTTGCCATCACATGAATGCTTAAGAATGGAGAACATCTTTTTGTATATCAAATAAAATTTTCTGATGCACTGAAATACTTCACAACATTAAAGTTACCAACAATGAACTGCACTATAGCAAGCCATATGGACTGACTCATGTTACCTCAAAACTAGAAACGATAAAGGATAAAAAACAACTTTAATGCTTGTAACATTATACAGATGCTACCAAATGCTTTCAAATGTTTGCTTCAAAAACAGTAGCCTGCATTTCCCAAGATTTTTTTTTGCTTGGAAAACATTTAAAAGCATACAAGTTAAAGAATTTAATTTAAATTTTATTTTCTTCATAATACTGGAAAATGTTTTGGTACCAAGTTGTAATAGCTCATCTACAGCACTCATTGTTAAAGGAAATAAAATTCATTATTTTAACTCATAATAAGTATAATTATACATCATTGTTGATTGTTATCCTAATTCTGTACATAGTGAGAAGAGGCACAGAAATTAATGTAAAAATAGAGTTTACTGAGTAAGAAAACTTATTCTTCATTGTGTTTTTCATTCAGTTAAAATAGTAGCATAGAATTTCAGCGGTTGCTCAGTTAACAGCAGCATCATTCCTTTCAGGTCACTGTCTTTTTTGCTTTCTTATCTAGTTGAGAGTGTGCTTCTCCAGTCTACTCTGATTCACGATTTCTACTACTCTTCTATCACCATGTCCGGAAGGCACCCATCTCAGTCTGCTTTAGAAATCTAGTTATCATATAGCCGACTAAGAAAATAGAGGAAAAAAAAAATCCTTCTGTCATTTCTTGTGCTAAACTTTAATTCTCTGTATCAGAGAGAACATACTGCTTGTTTCTAGACCAAAGACTGTTTAGTCTGAATGGATCATCGGTTCACTTACTTATGGTGTTGTATTGAAACCCAACTGAAAACTGATGAACTTTGACTTGTTCAATTTATAATTAGAATAAGCTAACAGGGAGAAATGCCCTCTTGCAATATCAAGTTGCAACTCTGAAAAGCACCAGTTACAATTAATTAAACAAACAAATGAAACCAAACTGTCCCCATAAAACTCTTTAAAAATCTATATATTTTGCCATATCATAATTTGTGTAACCATATTAACAGATTAGGTTTGAACATCAATAAATAAATGTAATTTACCCTGAGATAGAAGTTCAGTGAAAAATTAAATTCAAATAAATGTTTAAAGGAAATGCCATATATGAAAGTGTTATATGGAAGAAAATAATATGCTAGCTTTATGTGGTCCTTTAGGAAAAAAACCCATAAAGTATCAGACAAACTCTTTTTGTGTTTCAAATCACAATAATTCAATAAATTTGAGAACCTAACATAAATTTCTATTCTGTTTGTCGTGGTTTGCAGTAGAACTGAATTTTTTTTTCGTACTATTATTTTTGGTCAAATTTATTTTAACTAACTGCCTTCTTCAGACAATGTCTGCTTCTAGATAACATATGATGTTTTGTGTTAATACTGAGGAATGGTTTGCAGAGTTACTTATGCTTATACTTGTTCCCATAACAACCAAGGTCAACTATGTTATGTGCTTCATTGGAGGACCAGAGGGAGAAGAGCATAAAGGAGTTGCACATTTGTAGAGGATCAGACAGGATGGGGAACCCAAAACTGACCAACAAAGCATTCCATCCCATGTACATCATCCTCAGTATAAAAACTGAGAGCTTAAAGGGCTCAGCCTCTGAGCAGCATCTGAAAAGCTGCCTTTGATTGTATTCTGTGCTTTCCTGAAGCCAGTTCTGGAATCCTGTCTGTCACTGAGTCCAGCCAGGGATTTTCCTAATGCCTACCAGTGACAAAATCATCATCCTAAGAGCTTGATACTGGTCTCTATATATGTTATTGATTTAATTATGTTCTTAGAAATATTATGAAATTTTCTTTTTATTGTTTTAGTTTTTGTATTCTATTGTATTCTATTCTACCTGCCATTCTGTTTAGGGGCTAGCCCAGCCTGAACCACTGTACTGCTATTACACTACTGTTAAGTAAATCATAAGGTGCCAAAATTTTTATAGTCAGTGATGGGTTAATATTTCATTTCAATTATATAGGTGAAAATCTTTAGTAATTGCTGGTGGTAACAGGTGTGAACTTCAAGTAGCTCTAACTAAAATATTAATGCTGCAATTATTCAGAAGTATAACAGAAATGTCTTTTTTAAATTCTCATGGGATTTCTGTTCATTATCATCAAATTTACGATTAACCAGAAATGCTGATCCTTTTAATTCATTACATTGAATCCCCTTTTTTAAATGTCTGACAAAAAATTTCATTCACATTTCATCTGTAACCAATTGCCACAACTTTCAGAAAGGAGCATTCAATTTAGTCTGATGAGAGATAGCTAGGTGTATTTATTCCCTCCAGTCTCAAGAATAAAATTGAGGTAAGTAGAAGGCTCTGTAAAATTTTAACTAGTACTGTAAAATACACCTTTGGAAAAGGTTCTCCACAGCCCCAGACAATTTGAGTGAGTGAAGGCTAAAAAGATGGGTGTAGGCATATATTTTGCTGTGAATATGTAGACAAAAGAGTTGTGGAGATATGGACAGTGTAAAAGGTGTCATTTATGCAATTACCCCGGAACTTACGTTTTAAGACATAAGAAGCTTTCATTCTCTTTGTCTTGACTGGTGCTTAGCTTAGGTACTTAACCAGCCTATATAGGAGCATATCTAAAACCCTCTAGTATTTTGGGATTTAGTGACTTTTTGGTTTGGATTTTAATATATTGTTCAGAATGTTTAATACACAATGTTTAGACCTCCAAACTGTCCCTTTAAGATTAATTAACCCAGCTGGGGAGAAGTAGTTGAATATAGTGCACAAAAATCCTACCTGTAGACAACTAAATGAAAGGCTACCATGTTTATCTGGAGACTGATGCTTGTCATGACATTGAATATCAGTTCTGCTGAATTTTGTAGATGACTGGTAGACTTTGAAAAAACTGAAAAGTACTAGCTACTATCGGTTAACACTGAAAGATCATTTTATAATACTGAACTTTTAAAATAACCTGTAAATATTCTTTCAGAGGTGAAACCACAACAGTTTCAATATCAGAAGGAAAAGGAAGTGAAACAAATCTTGACTTATGGGTTTTGGTATATACTGCATCTCAATCAAGATGCCTTTTACAGACAAAAAAATTCAATAAAAGCTGGTAGATTTTTAAGCTGTTTGTTTCGTTCAGTAGCTTCTTGAGTGCAGTGTGACACACATAGCATTGGAGCTGATGTAAGAATATTATACTAAATCCACTAAGCTTGGGATGTGACCTAGACCTATTTGAAAATCAGCTTTATGATGTAATGAAAATATCCTAAAAATTATATCTTCATGGCTTTTTAGTCATTCTTCTTTGTGTTGCTCCATATTAAGGTGTATGCCAGAAATCTCCTAGGATACATTTTTAGGACACGTAGCTTCAAGAAAACCAGAATTGCTGATTTCAAAATGCTTTTTCCTAACAGACATTATTTAATAACCAGTATTGCTACAGGATTAGAAAAATATTTTATACGCAAAGGACTTACGCATGTGATATTACTACTTTTAAAAAATAATGTGTTATAACTGTCACCGTTAACATATTTTCTTGTCTTTGCTAGTAATGGACTAAAAGTGTTGCTACAAATTCTTGTCTTTTTCCTTACCAAATCCAGGTATCAATAAGAGCTTAAAATCTCTTTTTGGGAACCCTACTCAGATTCATTGAATAATATAATGTAAAAGAGTCAACTAGTTAAACCACTTTGCCAGATTGATTCTGGCTAGTTCAGGGTCCTGTCTAACTGAATTTCAGTATCTACAAGAGTAGAGATTTGACACATTCTGGTCGTTCTGTTGCAGTGCTGTCTCCATGATTTATATTTTCCTTATATCTAGCCAAAACCTGTAGTGTTGCAAGGTGCTCCTAACATATTTTACATTAAAAAACTAACATTAAAATCCTTTTTTCTGTTGTGCTATTTTCTGCTCACCTTTGCTCTCCGTAAAATTTAAAACCTGCTTTTGTAATGGTCCAGCATCAGTGTGAAAGACTGAAAATACTCTTCATTCTGGTTATGAGGTCAGCTTTATAGTACACATATGGTAGTCAGTTGCATAAAGCAGCAAAGTGCCCGAGGCCTGACAAGCAGCAATAGCAGCCAATTTAGGCCATCATGCAAACAACTCTTTTAGATTAAAATAGCAAACTGTGTTCATAAGAGGAGAACAATATTTGAGATTCAACCACTTCTTCATAGAAGCATGTAGCAAAACAGAAAGAGCCCTTTCTCTGTTTTTTTTTTTTTTGTTGCAGCTTTTTAACAGTTGAAAGATGCTTAAAATCACAGTCGAAACATAATATTCTTTGCTGTGATTTTCATGCTGGATCTTATCTTGGCTAACTTTTAGGCTCAGCAGAACTGAGAATCAAGTTAACTAAATGCATTAACTAAATATAGTCCGTAATTCCTTAGTTTTGGGATGGAAGATTGAATATCATAAACTGAACAACTTATACCTTTTTTCTAGCGGAGTATTTCATCTGCATCATCGTATACTTTTATTTCACTTTGGCAATGTCTATTATACAGTAAATTTTTTAGGCCAAAATTTTTGATATTTGTTTGACAGAATTCTCTTCTGTATTTCATTATGTCAAAGATTTTAAGTAAAGATCATGCTAAAAAGCAACATGGAGAAGAAATAGTAGTAATGACATGATTCTCCTGTGCACACAGTGCTAATTTCTTTCTTTTATCCTGCATCTATCCTCAATGAATTTTAATAGGTCATATTTAAAACATTGCTGAAATACAGCTCTTGCATATAAACCTTATTTTTCTTCTAACTCCAGTGGAAGGATCGTAAGTGGGATACACTGAAACACAAAATAATTGGAGAGTAGACTGACTACTGGTCAATTTTACATCTACTGTGGCAAGCACAATTTAAACTGGAAAGGTAGAGTTTAAAAGCTTCAACCTATAAGAAGTCCATCACTCAAAACAACTGAAATTCTGAAGAAAAATAGTTAATGAGACTCTGGGGAGCTTAAGGATGCTGTCTAGAATACAATAGAACAGAACAGAAAATTTCAGAACATTTAAGTTGGAAAAGACCTTGGATGATCATCTAATTCAATTGCTTGACTAATTCAGGGATGACAAAAAGTATGTTATCAAGAGCATTGTTCAAGTGTCTATTAAACACTCACAGACTCAAGCGGTTCTCTAGGAAGCCTTGTCCAGTGTTTGACTGCTCTCTTGGTGAACAAATGCATCCCAATATCCAGTCTAAGCCTCCCTGCTGCAGCTTCTGAAACATTCTTTTCATGTCCTATCATTGGGTACCAGGGAGATGAGATCAGCATCTCCCACTCCACTTCTCAGGAATATATAAGGGGTAATGAGGTCATCCCTGAACCTCCCTTTTTCTAAATTGGAAAAGCTCAGCCTCATTTTCTCCCTCTCATAGCACATTCCTTCCAGCCCTTCTGCCAGCTTTGCCGACTTTGTTGCTCTGCCCCTCCACCTTTTGTTCTTAACAGTCATACTAATAAAAATAATATGGTGAAGACTGACAAAAGACAGAACATCGTAATTGGAGTAAACATCTGGGAGTGTTCAGCCTAGAAAAAAGGTTCAGGGGTGATTTTACTCAGAAGTTTAAACCTGTAGGGAGAGTGCAAAAAGGATGGTTCCCAGTGGCAGGATAAGAGGAGACAGGCACAAACTGAAACAGAGGAACATTATATAACTACCATAATCTCTTTGACTATCAGTAATAGAATTTGGCTCCACCTGACAACACTATTGCCAGGCAATGATGAGTTTGACATGGTATCCTTCACTAAATCATTATGATTATTTAATTTAGAGAAGCAACATGAGCCATATGACTTTCTAAATTTTATTTAACTTTGGTTGCATCCTATTCTAGTTTTTTACAGTCATAATTAAGTGATAAATGCATCTTTCTAAAAGATTTTTGGAAGCCCTACAAAACTGAAAAAAATACAACTTCATAACTTCATAATGTTTCAATTTTGATTTTATCTTTCATTTATTTTGACCTGAGGAAAATATTGGAGAACATACCAAAACATAACAGAGTTAACATTTATATGGGGTTTATATGTTCTGGTGGCTGGCAATAAAACATTTCTGTTTACCTTAGATTAAAAGATAGTTCATGACTTTTGATACATCTTCTGTTTATCCCTTCCACCCACATGGGCTTCAGGCGAGGTCTGGGATGAGAAATGGAAAGGTCAAATATTTTTGTATTTCAGGGTACTCTGAGGTTCCATTCGCTCTTTCAACAGGTTATAGAAGATGCAATAAACATTAAGAGACAGACCACATAACAAAATCTGCCCTTGTGTTTTCCTTCTGTGCTTGACAAAGTGGATTGCATTTCATTCTGCCTGCTTCATATATGTCCAGCATTGTAGGTATGAGAAATTGATGGAGAAATTGAAGTTGAACTATAAATCATGAAAATGGACATCCCATGGCAGTTGAATGGAAATGCCATTAACAATGTGCAAAAACAAAATTGCTGCATTAGATAACTCATTGATTTTCTTGGATTGTGATTACTGTGACGTTCTTATAATTAACTGATTTTATGATGAACTACAAAGAGAAATTTTCAGAGATTTGCCTAACCTATTAGTAATATGGAAAATAACAATTCTTTCAGTAGAAATGATGCTGTGGGAATTTAATAGTTTCACATATCAGTGTGCTGGATTGAAATGGATTTGAAATTGTACAGTCAAAATATGCAGGCTATGACAATTTATGGACTGTTGCAAACAATATTGGCTACAAGTAACTTAGATTGTCTGCTGATTGCTGTGCTAGTATGACTAATAAAACCTGTGCTAAATTTTGCTAAAGATTTTAAGTACAATATTACAAGACAGCCATTGAGGACAGTTTTTATTCATAGAACAACTATTGCAAACTATGAAAGAGGAAGTTTTGAGATGAATTCTAGAGATATTTAACAAATAAACATTTTTGGCAAACTTGTTCTTCATATAAAAATATTCGAAATGGATATTGTAATTATTCTAAGAAAACTGGATGAGAGGAAAAAAAAAGTATTTTTTTCTGATATATGTGTCAGCTAAATACTATTAATGTTGTTAGGTTCTAACACCTATATAGCAAAATATTTTGCTAAGATAAGTAGCAATCAGACAGTGTAACGAAAAAAGGCAGATCTGTTGGTCACTTATAACTTCCCCTCAGAAAAATTTGTAGCAAAAGGAAAACCTCTTACAACATTTGAACACATGTGACAAGAGTATAGTGTTCCTAAGGCAGTCTGTTTACAAGCAGTCTGTGACAAACAAATGTGCTATGAAATAAACCTGAGTTGACAGAATCCATAAAGCAAGCTATGCTCTTGCCTGAAGATGTGAAGTTTACAGACAAAGGTCTGTGAACACTGAAAGTCTCAATGTAGGCTACTATGTCCTTTGCTTTTTAAGAGTTATAGATACATATGAAGTTTTTTTAGATTTTCTGAAGGGAAAAAGACAAGACTTTCTCTCCTTGAAAATAACTTTAGGCAAAGAGGAGAGAAAACCCCCAAAAATACATCAAACCAAAAGCTAGGAGAAGTAGGAGTTTGTGGTATCCAGGCATCTCAATTCTCAATTAAACAGTACTTCAGTCATATACAAGTGATCACTCTCAGCAGTTTGAGAGTAAGAAATTGTTTCAGAAAGCTTCCTTAAACACCATTGAAAAATCAGACCTTGAAAGTTGTATCAATTGAATGCATGCCTATTAGATTATAAGAAAATACAACTAATTTTTTTTTTTTTTCTCCCAGTCTTGATTTTTATGCAGCTGGAAAGGACTGGCAATGCAAGTGTCTTTACTACCTGAGAGTCAACTCAAAGAGAATACTGTATAAGATAAATACATGGGAACATTCTAAGAGGAGGAATGATTATTGTCAGCTTTCAACAGCTGTGTTGCTTTAGGTTTATTTCTGATAAAGCAAAAAATGATTTGTGGATTTGTTCTTTTCTATTAGGAAAGAGCACCATTTTGAGCTCTGTTGTAGAAATATGGAGAAGAATTTGAAGTTTAAATCACACTAGTGCTCTGAGCAGTGAAACTGGAAGCTATGGATAGGCTTGGATGTTGGTCAAGACATCCCCTCTTATGTTGCAACATGTTATTGAATCATTTAAGATGCAACCCATCTGTAAGCGTCATACATGTCCTGTTCCAGTAACCAATATGCAAGGTGGGATTTATCTCCTTTATCTATCATCTGGCTTTTCTCTGTCCTGTAATGATCTGTCATCATGTTTATTAAAAGATAACAGGTTTTTTTAACTACGCAGGGCCTCAGAATTAGGATTGGAAGGGCTTCCTTAGACTGAACTTAAATTGACCTGACAGAAGCTTGCTAGTGTGTCTTTACAACAACTGTGAAATGAACAGATAACTATTGTGTATTACAGTTCTGGTTTAGCTTTGGGCAGTTGTACAATGTAGCACCTTCTTGGTCTTACAGTTTTGACACATTTCTGTAGCTAATAGCTGGGTTTTTGTTATGTGAATACACAATGAGGGGTGCAAGGATAGGATAATAGCAGAGATACTGAAAATATGAACACGACATGAAACCAGGAGCCCCAGGTATGTCACAAATCATTAGTGGTCAATTACTGGTCATTAAAGGAGGGAGGACTTAGAGGCTGGGTAGTACTGGCTTTAAGGGTAACAAAGGAAAGACAGAACAAGAATCCAGCACATGTAAAATGTATCACAACCCATGAATTTTGATATGTGGAATTTCTGACAAGTGATGAAAGACCGAGGTGTAAAGCATATAAAAAAATGTGTAAGTATAACAAGCAGATTCCAGAGGAAGAAAAAAGAAATGCTCACCTGTAATGTCATGATCCTTCTGGGAAAGATGTGATGAATATAATTTACTGTTAAACCTTTCTTCTACTTTCTTGAGTGAAACAACCAAATGAATTTTAGAACACAGAAGGTATGGTAAGGGTGACGAAACCTAGTTCAAGAAATATGAATATAAAATAAATAGAACTTAACTTAAAATTAGCTTTCTCATATCTGGGAAGGCAAAAAATTGTGCTTCTGCTCATTGAAGAGTTGCATTTGAAATGAAATTGCTCATCTGAAATGATAAATTCATTGCATGCTTGCTGAAGAACAAAATATTAGAAGCTTAGGCTAAATGTGGATTACCATACAAAATAGACTTTAAAAAGATCACATAAAAAAGGAAACAATTCCTCAGCATGATTAGACCACAGCCTAGAACAGACCAGTAGTGGGTAAAAAGTGGGCTTCAACAGAAGAAACCATATCAAAATGAGTAGAATAGATAAGAACCTTTTAGAGATTTTAAACCCCAAATTGCTCAGGGCATTAAAACCAATAACAAAATATTTCAACTTATAATAAGCCAACAGCTTTCTACAGGCTACCACTGTAATCCACTATATAATTAAGATGAAAAAGCAGCATGCATGAGAAAAGGCATACTCGAAGAGGATAATTCCAGTGTTTACTACAGGGAAATTTAAGGACTTACTGCAGCAAAGAGAAGAGATCTGAGGAACTGCCTGAGATAGAAGTGTCAATACAAAGGATTCAAAACTACTAATTCAAATAATAGTATGTCACCACCACTTGATTATAATCACTAGAAAAATGCTAGAGGAATATTAACTCACTGAACTACAGACTATGATGTAAAATACATTTAAGATTACTTTCAAAACAATGAGAACAGAATCTGGCAAATAAAATGAGGGTACACAACGGTCTCCTGATGTTTTCTGCAGAATTGTAGACCAGAATTTTCCATTTGAAACCAACTTGTAGTCCTAGAAGTAGAAATGCAGGATGCCACTGGCCTAAGCCAAAAGGGCACATTGCTGGCTCATGGTCATCCTGCTGTTCACCAGGACCCCCAGGTCCCTTTCCCCTACACTACTCTCTAACAACTCAGTCCCCAATTTATACTGATACATGGGGCTGTTCTTGCCTATATGTAAAGCTCTATACTTGTCCTTGTTATATTTCTTTGCATTTCTCTCCACCCAGCTTTCTATGATCATTCCAGCCTGACCAGGTCTCTCTGGAAGGCAGCACAGCCCTCCAGCATGTTGACCACTCCTCCCAGTTTTGTGTCATCAGCAAACTTGCTGTCGGTGCACTATAGTCCCTCATCTAAGTTATTGATGAATATGTTGAATACTGCTGGTCCCAGAATGAATGACAGATAGAGACCTATGGGAGATGGGCCAGAGGAGGCCCCGGGGCTGATGAGAGTGGTGAAACACTGGAACAGGTTGCCCAGAGAGGTTGTGGATGCCCCTCCCTGGTGGTGTTTAAGGCCAGACTGGATGAGGCACTGAGCAACCTTGTCTAGTGGGAGATGCCTCTGTCCATTGCAGTGGGTTTGGGACTAGATGATCATTAAGGTCCCTTCCAACCCAAACAATTCTATGATTCTATGATCATTCTAAGATTCTATTAACCTCTCTCCCTTCTCATAGCACTTTAGGGAAGGGAGAAAGAATAAGGGAGAGAGACACTTGAGGGTTGTGAAAGACCCCACAGATTGGAATGAAAAGCATGAGTACAGACAGTATCCTCCTCAGATGCCAGTAACTGAAGAAAAAAAAATTGCTTTGCTTGTTCTCTACCCAGGACAGAGAATCAATGTGACAGAAAAAATATTTGAAGATAGCAATAAATTTAAATTAGGACTGTACATTTCAATTCTGTATTTTCAAAATATTTTAACTAGACCAACTGTCTAAAGCTCTTAAAAATACCAAGATGAACACATATATATCAAATATCTGTGAATTAATAGACAGTGAGTGCTGAAAATGAGTGACAGAAGTAAATAATTTTTACAATGAAAGAGGAATCATTTGGAGATCTGCATGAGATCAGAGTCAGCTTCTGTATTCTTCAATATATTTCAGAGAATCAGTCATATCAAGCAGTTGAATTTTGCAGGTAAAAAACACAAAAAAAGTCAGATCTCAAGCTGCCCATAAAAACTTCTGGATAGGTTTCACAGAACTAATCTACTTGTGACAATTGTCACTGGAGTTGAATGGGGTTAGTTAAGCACATGAATTACAGACAGTATCCAAAATAAGTTAATTGAGTAAAGTTGATCCTACCTCCAACAGAAATTAGAACCAGTGCCATTAGAATAGCATATATAGTCTTAATAATCAGAGATTCTTTATGGATAGGCACTGAAACATTAATCTGCCATCCACTTATTTTTCTGCAGAATTTTGTTGCCTCCCAGGTGCTGACATGTGTGTCTCAAAAAGTAAAGAAAAGAATAAAATAAAGAGGCTGTTTATGCATTACAAGGAAATTTCCACTGAGGATTACTGAGCCTATGAATATGTATGACTTTCTAAAAGCATAAGACTAATTAATATGTGTATTAGAATCATATAAACATGTGTTCATATAGTTTGGAAGGGACTTTTCAGATCTATTCTAACCATCAATGTAACTCTGACAAAATCTGTCATTAAACCATACAGCTAAGCATTATGTCTACCAGTCTTCTATTTACCTCCAGGGATGGTCCCTTAATCACTCTGGGCAGCCTGTTTCAATGCTTAATAACACTTTCAGTGCAGTTTTTTCCTAACATGGTCTAAATATCTCCTGCTGCAATTTGACTCCTGTTTCCTCCTCTTCTATTGCTTATTACTTGGAAGAAGACACCAGTCCCCACCTCTCTACAACCTCCCATCAGGAAGTTGTAGAGAGCCATAAGGTCACTCCTCATCCTCCTTTTTTCCAAGCTAAACAACCTCTGTTCCCTCAGCTGGTCCAATTAAGTCTCGTGCTTTAGAGCCTTCACCAGCTTCATTGTCTTTCTTTGAATCTGCTTCAGCATCAAAATATTTTACTGTAGTGACAAGCCCAAAACTGAGCATAATATTGTAAGTTGGATCTCACCAGTGCCAAATACAGAGACAATCACTTCCTTAATCCTGCTGGTCCCACTATTACTAATACAGGCATGGAACATATTGACCATTTGGGTCATCTGGGCACACTGCTGCTGACCAACACACTGCAGGTCCTTTTCTGCCAGTCAGCACTTTAAACATTCTTTCACGAGCTGTCGTACTGCATGGGGTTGTTGTGACCAAAGTGCAGGAACTGGCACTTGACCTTGTTGAATCTCATGAAATTGGCCTTGGCTCATCTATCCAGCAAGTCTGGATCCCTCTGCAAAACCTTTCTACACTCAGGTAGTTTGACACTCTTGCACAACTTGCTGTTTTCTGCAAACCTCCTGAGGATGCATTTGATTCCCTTGTACAGATCATTGATAAAGATGTTAAACAGAACTCTCATGAATACTGTGCCCTGGGAACACCACTTATGACCAGACACAAATGAGATTTAATAGCACTTAGCAGCATTCTTTGGGCCTGTCCCTCCAGCAGCTTCAAACCTAGAGAAGAGTACAGCCTTATAATCAAGTGTGGTGAATAGCTGTCCATGGCAGCAGTTCTGCTAGCCCACACTCTGATAATAAAAAAACTCCATCATTTAATGAAATCTAAGGTTGTGATTGTTTCCAACCATCACATCACCCACTAGCTCTTCCATGTTCACAAAAAACAGATCCAACATTGTGCTATCTCTAGCTGATTTCTTCATTGACTGTGTCAGAAAGTGACTGTCTTCCACATAGTCCAGACAAAACTCCTGTTTTGTCTTTGCTCTGTCATATTTACAACAGACTCGTCAAGTTGAAGTTCCCCACAGGAAAAAGGGATAGATATCACGAGACTTCTCCCAACTGTTTATAGAATATTTCTTCTGCTCCTCCCTCCTCTTTCCCTTCCTCTCCTTCCTTTTCTTCATCACCAAAATGTAAGTGAAATTTCTTCCATAGGAGCATGCCCAGAACAGTCTGTAATATTTAATGCATAATTCATCAAGCAGTTGTGTTTACCATCACAGAATCCAGTACTCAAAAAAGTGGTCGTCATAGCAATTAATTGTCAGCATTTATATTCAGAGGTGAACCAAGACTGGCAACTGTGAAACGATTTCGCATCAGAATTCTACATCACATTCTCAAGGAACTGATTCTAGGTTTCAGTTTAATTAGAGTCAGTGCAATGAATCTTTATGTTTGTGTCTGCTGTGTCCAAGTAATGATATCAGTTTGTGTCTCTACAAATTTTAGATTTTCCATTTGTAGTGAATGGAGACTATTTGGTCAGTAAAGTTTCATTACCATAAGGGAGAATTAATTTGTAATTACTGCATCTTGTCAGATTTTTATAAATCATATAGTATTAGAAAAATTAGATTTTATAGCTATTCTTATTTTTTCTCATTTTCAGTGTGATGCAAATTTCCGCAATTTTTCTTATTTAGTTTAATAACATGTTCAGCTCATCCTGAAGACATTTAAATATATCATTATTTTTCAGAATGTAAATGGCTTGGCTTTTTTGAAGGGATTTATGAGCTTGGCAACATTCTACTTTAAACATGTTAAATTCCAGACATTGCAAGGTGATGAGTCCAAATATCCAGAACAAAACTGGTACTTGCACCTTGCTTTTAGGGAGTTTGGGGTTTTTTTGGCTTTGATTTTGAGTAAAATTACAATCTCTGCTTCATGAAGACTTGAATATTGATCATATGAGGTGTGTGATGTGCATTTTTACTTCAGCCTAGTACAAAACATTGTCTCAGCTTCTTGGAACAGATTCCAATTTGTCACAATCATAAAAATTCCCATTGTTTTCCAATAGCTTTTGAGTCTACAAGGAAGAAGAACCAGGCAAGAAAAAAAAATTCAGGGCAAGATTCTGAAGAGTGGTTTGTGGCTGGATACTCTGAAATGAGTTTGCAGTAGAAGATAGGGGAAATAGTTTGGGATATTTTCAAATAATCAGTATTGAATGAATAAAAATTACAGTTTCATCAGTAAATTCTCCTTCCAAACTTAATGATAGCAGTGGTGTTTTAAACTGCTGGTGCCCTCTGTAATTCTAAAGGCATTATGGACAGACTGAAAAAAAAAAGGAAGTAAAATAGAAATAACTTCTGGGGTAATTGTAAGAAAGGAACATTTATGATCGATACTTTACAGCAGCATTACTTTAAACAAACAACGCTGTTCAGGAGTTTCTCCAAAAATAATAAAATGTTTCTTCAGCAACAGAATTTCAGACATACTAGTTTCTCTCATTTCTATTTTGCTTATAATTTCCTGAGGTTTTCATGGGTAAGAGGCAGACAGTGTTAATACTGAGCTATTTAATACACATCTGTTTATGCGAGAATCTAGAGGAAATGTATACAAAACAGCTTTGTGGATGAAATCTCACAGTTTATATATTCCAAATAGACCTGTGAAATCTGGAAGTATCAGTGAAGAATGACAGCCAGACCTGCAGCTGTAGTGCAGTCTTTTAACTGATAAGCAAAAATCCACTTTTAGAGAACTGGTAAGGCCTAAAGGCAAATCAGAGTCTTAATGGAAAAATATTAATTAATTATATCAGTTACAAACAGTCTACTGCAAGAAAAGTAGCAATGTATTCTGTCATGTAAAAAGTAATTTTAGAAGTAGCTGAAAAATAACTAGCAGTGAAATCTGACAGTTAATTGCTTAGCATCAAGTCCATATCTTGTGGTGACTAAAGTTATAAGATTAAGGAAGTTTTGGGGTTTTTTTTCTAATTCTAGGCAGTAGGAATAGTTTACATGTAAATAAATATGACTGGGAATACAGGTAAGCAATTTTACATAGCTGTGCAGGACCATTGTTTCCCTTCCTGCTCTGCTGGCATTCATAGAATCATAGAATCACAGAATCATAGAATAGTTTGGGTTGGAAGGGACCTTAAAGATCATCGAGTTCCAGCCTAGTCTTGAACACCTCCAGAGAGGGGGCATCCACAACCTCCCTGGGCAACCTGTTCCAGTATTTCACCACCCTCACTGTAAAGAATTTCTTTCTTATGTCTAGTCTAAATCTATCCCCCTCTAATTTATATCCATTGTTTCTAGTCCTCCCATCCGATATTGTGGTACAAATTCCTCCCTCTGAGCCTTCTCTTCTCCAGGCTGAACAACCCCAACTTCTTCAGCCTGTCCTCATAGGGCAGTTGCTCCAACCCTTTGATCATCTTCGTGGCCCTTCTCTGGACCCGCTCCAATAGCTCAATGTCCTTCCTGTGTTGAGGTCTCCAGAACTGGATGCAATACTCCAGGTGTGGTCTCACCAGTGCTGAGTAGAGGGGTAAAATCACCTCTCTGGACCTGCTGGTCACACTCCTCTTGATGCAACCCAGGATTTGGTTGGCCTTCTTGGCTGCGAGTGCACACTGCTGGCTCATGTTGAGTTTGTCATCAACTGACACACCCAAGTCTTCCTCTACGGAGCTGAGGATGATTCAGGGAATTCTTCTTACAGAACTATTTGAGTACTTCTGTGACTACCAGGACTTACAGTATCTTAAAGTGATTTAGTAAAACTGGAAGAAAACCCAAATTATTACAGGTAGAAGTAACCTGCTCTTTTGAGACACTGTCCTAGAGTATCCTTCCTTAAAAGAAAAATAATGATTGTTTTCTGCATCTCTCTATTGTCATAGAAGGTATAGGAATAAGGTGACGAATTTGACCAGTTCTTTAAACTTTGCTTAACAAGGAATAATTATATGATTCTCTTTCCCTTTGTGACTTAACAATTGTAGAAGAGCTGATACCAGCCTTCTGAACTGATGAATGCAATACAAATTCTTTCCAAATAAGCACATTTTCCTAAGAATTAATCTGCATCTGCCTTGAGCATTCAGAGTTCTTTTCAATATTCTGAAGCTAGTAATTGGATCATTTTAGAGGAAAGAGAAGGAAAAAGTAATTTCATTTTCATCAGAATGATTCACCACTATCTAGAGGCATAGTCGTGTCCCAAGGTAAAACAGGCCAGGACAGGATTCAGGAGCGACTTGAACTCTGGAGGACAACTTCAATTTGACTGAATTTTCTTCACTAGCTGTCAAGTAAACCTGAATCATGGAACATGATCCTTCTCAGCTGTGCTCTTCCACAGAGGTAGGGAGAAAAACTAGGAAAGAGATTAAAAGATTCCTAGAATAAAAGGCAATATATTCTAGAAAGGGAGTCAGGTTGTCTTAGATCATGTGATGAAAAAAAGCTACAATAACAATTAATTCTAATTATGATAATAACAGCCTCTTCAATGAGAGTGATGAAAGAGCTCATTAAAGTTTACCAGGTGGTACACTAGTGATGCACTAAGGTGCAGAAGCACTCTGCTCAACTAGTACAATATACACTTAGACTTAAATTATTTTCTGTGAAAATTACCAACCTTAAGTTACTCAGATTTTTACTTGACCAAATAATTTCCTTTGAAATAATTTTCACTTAGGTTTGAAAAGATGTCTAATATCATCTAATCACACCATTAATCTAACACTGACAAGATCCCAAATAAATCACATCCCTAAGTGCCACACAGAATTATAGGGTGGGAAGGGACATTCAAATACTGTCTAGTCCAACCTCCTACAGAAAGCAGGGACATTCTGGTTGTTCAGAGCCTCATCAATTCTGGCATTGAACAACTCCAGGGATGGGGCCTCCACCATCTCTCTGGTGGAGAGTGCCCTTGCTCTCATAGGAGAGGTGCTCCAGCCTTTGCATCATCCTTTTGGCCTTCCTCTGGTCACCTTCCTATAGTTCCATGTCCACCTTGTGCTGAGGGCTGCAGAACTGGACTAGAGCAATACTCTAGGTATTTTACTCTAGAACAGAGTAAAAGGGCAGAATCACCTCTCTTGACCTGCTGGCTTCCACTGCGCTTATGCAGCTTTTAAATAGCTCCAGGGTTGGTGACTCACCTGATTCCCTAGGCAGCCTCTTCCAAAGCTTAACAGCTCTTTTGGTGTAGAAATTTTCCCTAGTGTCTAGTCTGAACTGTCCTCACACAATTCAAGGCTGATGAATTCCTATTTGTTGTTACTTGGAAGGAGAAACCAACACTTACTTCAATTCGAATTCCTATCAGGTAACTGTAGAGAACCATAAGGTCTCACCTCATCCTCCTTTTCTCTAGGCTAAACAACCTCAGTTCCCTGGTTCACTCAAGTCTTGTGATCTAGAGACTTCACCAGCTTCATTGCCTTTCTTTATATCTGCTTCAGCGCCAAAATATTATTAGTGAAAACCCCAAAATGGTTTCTGTTCCTCTGTAGGTTTATTGCTTGACCTTGTAGGAATGAGCCTCTGTTTTCTTAATCTCCAGTATGTGAGGCGATAGTACCTCTTCTTGCTATCTAGATGTTTTTAGTGCATGGATATTCTTTCATTTTATTTTTTTACATCTAAGAGCATGGATATTCGTTGATTTAACCACATATTCTGAATGGCATAAGGCAGAAATAATATATTATGAAATTATACATTCTGTCTTTAAGCAGATCTGAGAATGATCTCATCTAAGCAAACCCGTATTTAATTATCCCCTCAAATCTTTATGCTATTACCGATAAGTGTTATTATATATGGTCACAGGAATTGAAGTTGGATTTTAGTTTGTTTGTTGTATGTAATAAATACTATATTTGAATGTAAATTCTAGGAAACTGCTGGAAAAAGATGGAGACCTCAAGCAAGTAACTTAGTTTTCCTTGAAATATGCAAAGTATGAGACTAGCTGCATTTATTCTTCTAGTGGGTATCCTATTTAATAATTGCAGGATTACTAGAATGTGCTTTGTGATTGTGTTAACATGATTACACCACTCAGAATCCCATTGGAGCCTGTACAAATATTATTAAGGATGTCAGGAGAAAGGAGTGTATGGATTAAAAGGTTCTAAACTAATCATGCACTTATTAGTTATGGCCAAATTCCTGCTAACTCCCAGATGAGGAAGAAAACAAACCAAAACTAATTATTACAGTTGTGCACACAGGGGAAGGTGTCTGTACTAGAAAAAGTAGCATAAAATAGCTCTCATGCCTATAATTACTTTTTTCCATTGTGTCATTTTGAGTTATTACAGGAAAGAGAATAATGGTAGCATAATAATATGAAGTTCTGATGGGCTACAGTAGTATAAAAGTATCAAAACAGCAGAGGCAGACTATGTTACCTTGTGAAATAATCTTACAGTCAGTAGGAACAGACATATAGAATCCATCAGAGCCAAGCACTGACTTGAATCTCAGAAGATTGTGCAGCACTTCACAGTCTGATTGTTTTGTAGCTCTGTCTTTGTACATTAAAAATTCAGAGCAGTAAAGAATTTTGTTTCAGAATATCACAGAAATAAAGGTAAAGGGAAAAGACTCTTTTCAGAGGCCATTATGGTAAAATTGTATGTATTTCATATATAAATAGAAATTCTAAACCAAAGTCTGAGTGTCTTTTTCACCAAAGCTATGATTCTGTAATAAAGAGTATCTAATAAAATTTGGTAGTTTATATTTTTCAGGAAGACTAGTCTTAAAACCTTGACACATCTAAATGAAATTGCTTTTCTATGTTCTGTGCCATATATGTTTGATATTAGAAAATTATTCAAGTCATAGCTGAAGAAAGTGCTGAGATGAGGGTGCTCAATATTTTTTCCTTTCATGACCATTATTATTGTGAAAAAGAGTGTCTTCATCATAGAATATGTAAACCAGTTCTATCCAGGACATCTAATAGCTTGGCGTGCACATCTTGCAGCACGAAATATGGATGTGAAAACACTGTTCAGAGGCTTTTGCTCCAGAGCCGCATATCTTTTTAATTTTTTTTTATTTCAGACATAGTCCATGATATGAGGTCTGAATTATTTCACCAGAATGACAGCTCCATAGTTTAGTATATTACATGCACAAAGGGCAACTGCTATACTCTTCCATTTTATTTGGCCCTAGTGTCACATTTTCTGCTGATAAGATTCCTTATACTTTCAGGCTGCCCCCTAGCTTTTGAATGAGGAAATAAAGACTGAGATAATTTTAAGGAAGTGCATTACATGCTCTAAAAAATGGATGTTGTATTGTCTTCTCAAAAACTCATTATATCATATTCAAACTTTAAAACCTATAATTAACTTGAATTAAAAACTCCTCTTATTTCAATTATGCTTAGTAGGATATGTGTTAGTGTTTCTCTTCTGGTAATATAATCAAGACAAGACCTGACATGATTTTTTCTAATTACATTACTTTGGCAAATTAGTTTTATCTATGACTTATTTTGAGTTTCGTGCTTCCATAGATAGTTTTTTGAAGATACTTGATAAGTTGAGAAGCCAGTTACATGAAGCTCTGTGTCTCAGCTCAGTGCAAAACCTTTGATCTTCTTCAAAATTCAATGCGATAATTTAAAAAAAAAATACCACCTTTATTGAATGTAATGAAGTGGATTGATTTTAAGCAAATATTTCCTAAGGTGGAATATGTAAGTTGAAAACAGCAGAAATTACTTTAAAAGTAAGTAAAAAATATAAAAATTAATTGTATTAATAAAAATAAAATAATACCCCCTCCCTGATTTTGTGTGAAACGTCTTTTCAGTTTTCTGGTCTATTTTCTTTATAATAAGGAGATGAGTGATATTAATACAGAAAATAATACCTCTTCTCACTTTTTATTGTATATTTAAAATGGATCTTTTTTTCCAATTAGCATGCAGAAAAATAGTTGCTTCTTCTTGTAATATGTAAACACCATGATAAGCTCTGATGCATTAGTCTGTATCATACTGAAATCAAAGGAACAGTCTATTTACAGAACACCTTTACTGGAAATTTTAATTTCTGTGTTTGTTTTTATGTCCATTCTTGTACATTTCCTGCCCCATCTGTTCAAAATCCTTGCTTTAAAATAGTAATAACAAAGTATACAAAAATATTAAAACCAAAACAATAATAATTACAAGGAACTAAAAGTAATCCTTGCTCACATTTCTTGATAGCTTGCTTTTTCCGGAACATTATGGAAAAACTTAGTCAAATGTTCATCTTGCATATATCACCTATTTAAAGAGGGAAGACCTAGTCTACACTGACAAATGCCTGTCCATGAGACCATGAGGCAGAGAGTCCTCTAAAGCATGTTTCACTTCAATATTACTTCATTTTTACTGACCTACTTTAAATTACACAGCCATGAAATTACAAAACAAATTGCTTACCACTAAAGTTATTTCAATTTTTTTTTTCCTTTCACACATTCTAAAAGTAAATCAAGAGAACTCTTAGGATGTAGCAGACAGCTTTATACAATGAAATCAGTATGCTTAAAGAGAAATACTTTCTTGGGTCATCATTAAGAAGCAGAAAATAAGAAATCTGTGGGAACAGGCTGCAAAATAAACTTAGCTGAATTAGCTGAAGCAATAGATGAATATGGTGTTAAACGGAAATGTTTTAACACATGATGTACAATCATATACTGATCACCTAAAGCTTCTCCAGTTGAGAGCAATATGCTGAACTTGTATCTGACAGAAGCTCACATTGGTACAATATTACTTCACAGTTAGTTGACTACAAGCTGACAAGTAATTTTTTAGAGATAGCCTAGGAGCAGGCATGATTTTCCCCTGGGGCTCATCATAAAGGGAGAAGAGTGATAGAAACAAAAGGACAAGTATAATAACCAAACAGCATTTTTTAACATTTTAATTTCTCAGAATTCAGGAACTCTTAGCTTAGTTAAACCGATTGCACAGTAACTTGAAACCAAATATGATGCAGGAGTGAAAAGTAGCAGAGAAGCAAATGGCACTTTATATTCTTCAAAGCATAGTTTCATTGCTTTTATTTCTGACCTTTCGAGTGAAGAAAATGCATAACTTGCTTAGTTTTGGAGATCAGTTGAGAGACTGATATCTGTTCGAAACTATCACACACATCCAAATGAACATAACTTTACTGTGTTCCTAAACATCATATATAGGTAATAAAAAAGTTGAGATTCTGTGCTGAGTGTCACCATTTAAAAACTAAGCATGGCAGATTGTAGCATTTACCAGTCCTCTGTAAGTTTTGTCTCTTAAGGACTTCATCTAAGATTCTGATAATAAAATTAAAGAATCACAAATTAAGATAATAAAAAATATATAAGCACTTCCATATTTCTTTGGGCTTTATTATTGTTTATGTGCCATGATTCTCCATTTAGAAACATAAAACCACAGGAGTGAGTCACATCAAGAGAAGGATGAAAGTAATTGAAATCTGGACATATAATCCTTTTTTTTTAAGTATCTCTGAAACATTGCTCAGACAGCTTTACAGAATGATCTGCTTATTGTGTAACCTGCTTTCCTTGTATTAGTCACGTGCCCCTGAAATGTAAGCAGACAGTCTTGATTATTCAATTTTGTCCATGACCCTGTGATTTAGACAGTGTATTTTGTGAATGTTTGATTTTTAACAGTGTATAGAAACTGTTTTTGTTCTCTGCTTTCTAGATGCTCTACTACATGTGACATTAGCAGCAATCAAATAATTCCATACACAGAAAAATATACACATATGGCTATCTTCATACCTAGAATGCAGAATAATTTAATGCAT
Organism: Turnix velox; assembly: GCA_013400935.1. NCBI lineage: Eukaryota > Metazoa > Chordata > Aves > Charadriiformes > Turnicidae > Turnix > Turnix velox. Next base: position 119,719 of record VZTY01012513.1, on the reverse strand, counting down.
AACTCCTACATCCCACAAACTGTTGCTTCAAATCCTGAACTTTAACTAAAGGGGACAGAATCTTGATCAATCCTGATCAATTTGATCTAGATAATCCTTTTTTTTTAATTTTCTTTTTTTTTGGTGTGATCCTACTTTTTCAAGAATAATTGCTGAAATTCAAGCATTTTCTATCCTTTTCTTTCTTCTTTTAATAAAATGGATGATTGGGAGTAAAATAAGTCTTTATGTCTGCTTTTCCTTCAAATACAACATGAAAATAAATATAATTGCCTGTCATGTTATCACAGTTTATCTCAAAGTCTCCTATGTCTTTCCAAGGTGAATGCAAGTTCAAATAATACCATAAACCATCCAAAAGATGAGTTTGAGTGATAAACTTGCCACAGAGATGCAAGATGATGAATAGCAAGTATATTCCTATGAAATCTAAATTTACAAGCTGTACCTAATATTACAGACAATCATACAGTAAGATTACTTTTGATGTATTTGATTAGTACAAAAATTCATCCGTAAGACTGCTAATGAAAATATTTCTGTAATTATTGTATGTGATACCAGTATTAAAGTCTTCTTTACTGAATAGATTTCTACTGAAATCTGTGGCTGCTCTAGAAATCTAGAAATCTTACGGGAAACATACAGTCTCTATCATAAAAGGACTTTTTGCTTCAGTAAACCAATCTCAGTACATATTTCTGAGTTTGCTCCTTTTAGATTTACATGAGTACTCTTAAATCAATTAAAAACTTATTTGTTCCTCCTGAAAACCTTTTAAAACATACTTTTGCTTGGAATGGATTAAATGCACACTTATTAAAGGATGCGATTATTTGGAATTAACACAGCATATGGTAGGACACAAACCAGCCCTCTGAGATATCTCTGTTCTTGGAGTTTCCTTTAATAATTTAAGCATGTGATTCTTTCACATCATGCCTCATTTTCTAATCACCTTTCTTAATCTGTGTTTTCTGCTGGATCAAGACTGTAAACAGTAAAATATTGGGAACCTCTGTAAAACAAAATGTCTATTCAAAGCTGTTTTCAGGCAGAATTTTAAAACTTCTATAGAGAACAAATTGTTGAGCAATAATGAACTAATTGTTCCATCCAAGCAGAAAACTGCAAGAGAGACATCATGTCAGTCTTACAGTTTAATTCCCAAATTCCACCACTTGTTTCTTCAGTTTCTTTTAATCAGGACAGTAGGGAATCTGCTGCGTTACAAAGTGCAAAACAGTGAAGAATTGTAAAATTGTTTTCTAACTTACCTTATTGTTGTTCAAGTGATATGAAGAATACTTGGCTTTATTTCTGGCCCATCCTTCATTCCATATGGAAGAGAGAAAATCTATTACTTTGCTCACGGTGACTACTGACATTTCACAATGATCATATTATTAGGTGCTGAGGTTGAGGGCAATAAAGAGAAGGAAAAATGAAAATCTGTAATTCAGGAAATATCAGCTAAGATTTTTTTCTGAGTCTCCATCTCATCTCCACTAATTTTTGCAATGAAAAGACTACCTTCCTTTTTTAGAGATCTTTGAGGTCCACCTTTATTTTTCTATCCCTTTGCACTGTTACCCGGAAAAAAACACAAGTTCATCTCCATTTCATTTAGAATGAGACGAGCCCACTAAAGCAAAGTGAAAAAAGTATAGACTTCATTGGAAGAGCATACTCAGAAGACATAGTCATGCTTACGTTGACTCTGGACCATGAACAGGCTGGAACAAATAGTCCTCAGAGACCTGGGCTGCCTTAAACATGTAAGCAGATGTCACAGCTGTGCCTGTCCTGGGACTTTTATATCTTTCAGACTAACAGGCCAGGGTCCTGCTGGAAGCTCTGGGCTGCCAGCAGGAGACATTTGGGATGGCTGCATTCACATACCCCTATCAGACACCACAGGTCTCACCTATTCTGGATAGCATCCTCAAAGTAGTGAAGTCAAAACCCTCTGTCTCTACTCCCTATCGGCTTACTCAATAGGGAGCCAAGGCCAGGTCTCTTGTTCCTTCTGGTCACACTTTTTCAACCTAGCCAGCAGCTTCAGCACTCTTCAGTGATACAAAATTTAATTTTCAAGGGCAGAAATACAAAGGACTCTAAATGAAAAGTGGGCACAGATAGAAAGACTTGTCCAAGGAGCTTGATTCAGCTGCTCATATAATGAAAGATTTTTTTCTCAATTTATTAAGAAAGGATCTAGATATTTTTCTCAATCTCTGGTCTTAAATCTGTTACATATCTTTAAGTGCTGAAAGGCCGTAATGTAACATCATGGCTTCCATTAGGAGAGTCTAAGCTTCATGGATGTTGTACTGTATTCCAAGGTGATGTACTCTCTTTCCAGGATATATCAATATACTAACTCGCTTTTACCTTCTCTGACACTTAAACTTTGCATACAAAGTTTAATATTCATACATTCTTCAAAGAAGATTAGATTTATTGTAGCTAATGAAGAACTTTGAGCAACAATAAATTCTTAACCTACATAAAGACTCATGCTACAATGATAGGTGAATGTATTCTTAAATTCATGGTTGTTAGAAACATGCTAAACTTTCTGTTCTTATTCTTGCTTGATTATCCTGTCCAATATCTATCTTTGTATGGTCGAAAGAGTAAAGAAATAAACTCTTGTATGATTGGGTAACTATAGTCAGTCTTATTTCCAAACATTGCTCATGAAGTTATTATTACATCTGAGTATTCTTCAGTACTTTATCCAATTGCAATACTATTCTTTACTTTTCCCATTAATGAAATTCTGTGTTATTGTACTTTTTGGAATATTTTGTTCAGTTCCATAATTCCACAGCTGTAAAGAAATACAAAATAAAATGTAGATCAAGCAGGAGGAGGTTTTTGGCTGAAATCATTATGTTTAAACAGAGTAAATACGCAAAACCATGTCCTTTATGCAGGCATAATTGTGAACTCCATTTACATATGCTTTATCTGTAATTATCTATGTAGATTGAATAAACTGCTCTTGCATATAAATAGGCATTTAAGACTACATTTACCTGATTGGCATATGCAATCAGGGTAACTAATCTTGCAGAGTAGGTATGCTACTGCATGTCTAATATATCTAAAATGAAGATCTATATATTCCAGTTAATTCTCAATAATCTTTTGATCTTAGAAGAAATACACCTCTTTGCTCTATCAGCAAGCTGCCAAAAATAGACAGAAGTGTTAAGCTGCATGTTCTGCACAGTCCTACAAGGATATGCTAAAAATTCTGCCCTTCATCTCTACAAACGGAAGGTAAAATAAAGGTCTGTACAAAGATCAAAAGCAAAACATCAGTAAAATTTGAAATTTACTTCTATTCAAACTACTTTACCTGAAAAATTATTTGCTTACCCACTCTTTCAGCCCCTATTTGCTAAACTTCATGGTGGCAAAATCAACACAGGTAACAAGTTCACAGTTTCCCCTTCAGAGCTGTCAACTCTTCTTACAACTGCTGGTATTATTCTCTTTTGGTTTCTTTTTGGTTTCTTTTGGTTTTGGGTTTTTTTAAGTGTGAGAACTTAGATTTCAGTATATTACCAATATCTGAGACTTTTTAAATTCTTCAGTGATGTACATCATTTCACTCTCTCATATCTTTCATAGTATATGAAATAATATTTGTTGTTTTCAATAATGAACCATATAAGATACAACAGAGAGAAGTAATAAGAGAGCATTTACAGAAGTGTTTTTCTAAGACATCTCATGGTAATAAGTATTTTATTTAAAAAATAAAACACATTTTCATGTTCTTGAGAAAGGAAGAGTAGTTTGATGATGGTTCTCTGCTAAAGCACATTTTCTATAGATGCCATGCTCTTTGAATAGTATGTGGGTACAGTTCTTCTGCTACATACATACATCCTGGAAACTTGGCTGTCCCTGGAGCATGTGCACTCTGGTCATGTTTAGACCTTCACTACATAATCAAAGCTATTTTTTATTTTATTGTCTATCGGAAGTGAGAAAGGAAGACTAATGCATCTGGGAAATGAGTTTTGACACATGGGAAGAGCACCACAGTGCATATATTTCTGTTCAAGGAATTCTAGACAGCAATATGCTATCTCTAGTCAGTGAGGTACAAAAAAGTTATCAAATCTGTGATGTGACTGAAGCACTTAATGTTTTCTTCTACGTCTTTCTTCCAAATGTTATTTGGAATCACAGTATAATGCTTCGTAGGGTCATATATGAATATCTTGTTCTAAAGGGTGTGTTAACTTTGTGAAGAATAATTCAGAGAGTCCACTTTCAAAACCCTCTACAGATAATGAAAATACTATGAAAAGGAAGAATATTAAGACATTCTCTGAATCTAAGTTGAACTCAGTACTGCACTGTTGGATATAATAAGAAATTCTTCCTATTGTCACCTGCTAACACACCAAGAAAAATGTGATTCATCTTGACATCTTTTGGGCAAAATGTAAAAGTCAAGCAACAAAATATTTTGCTGCCTCTTGTTTGTTCTCTCCAACAGGTGGATATAAATTTTCCCTTATGCATAAAAGCATTATTTTCTAGGTATCTCCTCTTATCCTATATCAGGATTCCTGACCTATAAAGCGTTCAGTATAACCAACTGGAGAGTAAATTGAAAAAGCTGAATATAACAAATTACAAGGCAAGCATTCTGACCACAAGCAGAGGGGAAGTGTTGATACTTTTACCCCAACTTTAGGAGTCATCCTTCACTTGTCTCTTACAAGTGAAAAGGAAATATATTTGTACATGAAATGTATTTGTACATGAATAAAAAAATATTTCTTTTGTAGCATATTTCACTTTGATGTCAACTAATTAAATTCTGTCATTGAACCAAATATGATTGATTGTTACCTACAGCTGTTCCCTGCAAATCTGTCTACAAATAGCTGCTCCAGGATAGTAAGCATTCTGACACTCTGTAAAACACAGTCAGCAACAGAAACAGACAACCGCTCAAAATTTAATCTTAATAAGACTTCCTCTGAACTCATGGGGATACCATTTTTAATTAGAAGGAGAATGCCAGACTCTGAGGAACTCGCTTAGCAAAGTTCACTGAGAAACATCTGATTAAAAGACATGAGGTGGGCAGCTTTTTTTTTTCCCTCTAGGAAAGCAAATAGCTTTAGAAATTTTAATTTCCTTCATAAGATACATTTACTTGTCAAAATGACAGACTTGTCAGACCCATGTAGACATATGGCAGATTACTTTATATGTTTGTACTTTCTTTTAAGTTTGTTTCCTATGGATGTGTTGAGAAAGAGAATGTGCTGCCAGCCACTGCATTTTATTCTGAACAAGGTCAAGATTTATCCACTGAGCTAAGCAACTGATGCCTACCAGTCATGTGTAATGAGGATTCAATAGAACATGATGAACCCTCAGAAAGGCTGCAACGATACAAAACTGGGAAGAGTAATTTGCTAGCAGTGGTCTGCCATTCAGAGGACCTGGACAGGCTGTGGAAGCGTGCAAACTGGAACTCCATAAAGTTCAATACGGGCTACTATAAACCTCTGTAGCTGGAGATGAATAATCTGCACCAGGCTGGGTCCAATCATCAGGCAACTGCTTTGCAGGGAAGGTCCTAAGAATCCTAGTGACAGTAAGTTGAGCATAAGCCAGCAACATGTGACAAAAAAGGTAAACAGTCTCTGGCGCTACAGTGGTGTAAGAAATGGCCTGTAAATTCCCTGACAAGGGGCCAAAGGTCGTCCAAACCTTCAGTGCAATATTTCAAATGCTTGCAAGGAATTAAATGGTGTAGGGCTAACTGCCAGAGAACTGATAGAGCTAACATCTCTGGCACCTGCGAGTGTAGGAGTACTGTGCTGTGAGGGCAGGATAGTCTTGCCACTTGTGTGGTGAACTTGCTAGTTCTCAGTTCTTAAGGTCATTGTATCTGATTAGTGTATCTGATGAGTGACCTTCATTATCCACAAAATGCATATGAAAACACACTCCTGTATATGCTAATGAAGATTATTGAAATAATGCTAAACTTGTGTGACTATGGCACTCGTCTCTCCACCCAAATCATGCTACTTATCACCTGGGAAAAGGGAGAAACAAACCTGAGCAAACATGAGATAAGACTGCCCTGGGCAGGGTTGTGGAGTATCCTAATGCACCAAACAGCAAAGGGAAAAACAAGAGCCCCTAATGGGAAGAAATAAAAGAGAAAGAATAAGAACAAAGAAGATTATGCCCGGGAAAACTTTTACCAAGAAAGAGGACTGTACCTGGGAAGATATTTCCCTAGAAAACAGATTATGCCTGAGAAGATGCCCTGAAAAACACTGGAGCCAGAACTGGTGATCTTTGACTTTTTTCCCCTATTATTTTCTTTCTATATCCCTCAGTTTCTCTTTTCTCTTAGAGCTCTAAGAGGCAGATTTAGTTGTTAAGTACTGTCTTCAAGTACCACTTGCCATCAATTGTCTTATAGCTATTGCTAAGTAACGCAACAGCTCAACATTTGAGATTATTTGACATATGCCTAACCAAATCTCATGTACTTACAATGACCTATACGAATCATTCTAGGAAACTAATAAATGTTCCTATGTGGACCTTGAGATTTATCTCACTTTATCCCACGTTATTGGGAATTTACATATCTGAGTCACTTGCACCCCTGCTTTCTTGAGAGTGGGATGTTACAACTAGATGGAGGGCTGCTAGTTGGTTGAGTTGATTTTTCCTTCAGCACAGTCCAGTTTGCCACTGTGGGTTTGCCACTAACAGAGAGACATGAACGTACTGGTTACAAAAATTACAAATGGACTGAAGAACCTTTTATGCAAGAGGCTGAGAACTGAGAGCCCTTAGCTTTGGGAATTGAAGGCTAGGGGGAATCCTACCCATTCCTACAAAACCCTCAAGGCTGTGAAAAGTAAAGAAGATGGACTCAGGTTTTTTCAGTAGTGTCCATTTGACAATGGGGCTAAACTGAAATATAGGCAATGCTACTTAAATATATGGAAAAAAGTTCTGCTGCAAGGATAGTTGAGAGCTGGAGCACAGAGACGCTGTGGTCTCTCTGCCTTTGGAGACATTTAAAGCCCAAATACACATGCTTCTGATCTACTTGCATTAGCTGATTCTGATCAGAGCTGCAAGGATTTGTCTATATCATCTACAGAGGTACGTTACTGATTAGTGTATTTTTTGTTCTGTAATTATGTATTTGGGGGAGATGAGGAGAGAGTAGGGGGGAATCAGAAAAGAAAACAAAGTTGTATCTTGTTTTTGTCTATTTTTAGTCATTTAAAGTTGCTTTGAAGGTGAAACAATAACATATTTTACTCTAAATAGCCATCATATTGAAACTAAGATCAGTCATACTACTCACCATGAATATCTATGTACAGAATTTTATTTTTACCAGGAAATATCAGTTTGAGCATTCAAAATTTGTAGGGACAAAGCAAACAGGCAGCAGCACTGTACCAATGTGATCTTCTTTCTACTGCATTTTTGTCTATTTCTTTTTTATGGACAATGGAGATTTTGGTTTTGGTACACGCTTGTCTAAAATTAATGAAGAATGTTGTTCAAGATTGCATTGAGGTCTCAAGAACTGTCTGATAGGTCCATATGAAGAGAAAACACAAGAAAGCAGTAACAAAGAGCCTTCATTTAGTATTTTCATCAGGCAGACTATAAAATCAAAATATAAGCAAGAAGAAGCAATGTTTTTCAGTAAATGATTGAAGATTAATGAAAGTTTAGGAATCTGATACTGCAACAAATGGAAATGCTGTAAGCATTTACCTCATAATTGGACTGCAAAATAGAAAGAGTTGCCTGCTCTCATGGAGACAGTGAAATTCTCTGATACAGGGTTTTAACTCTGTCTCCATGAATGTAAGGAGTGCATATCTCTCTCCATTTTAGTATTTCTAAGTATGTGGACAAAAGATAGATTTCAGCTTTCTTTTGTTTTCCCTAATAAAGTCTTTAAAAACACAAACTAAATTTAAAAGTAAAAGAAGGAAACAAAATAAAAGAAAAAATTAGAGTTCTTAATTGAAGAGAAAAAACAAACCAACAAAGAAAAAAACACAAAACAAACCAAATCTGTTATTTGTGTTTAAACAATGAATACTGAATACTGTAGTTTGATTGAAGTGTGAAGCCAGATTCTGACTCTAATTTATTGACACAATTTATTGATACCTCTTGTTGCTTATTTTTAGCAGTTTTGATGTGTACAATACAAAATGGCTTCCAGAAGACAATAAATGCAAGAGTATGATTACAGATCTGTGATCATGTTCATACTAAGTAAAATAACTAAAAGTCTTCCTTATGTGCAATAACATGTATTCATGAGGCTGCAATACTTTCAAGGTGTTCTTGTGTCAATATGCAAAACTAACAAACTAAAAGGAGACAGATTGTGGAAACAGGTAAATTATATCCAGACTGCCTGGTTCCCATGAATGCATTACTCTGTTTATTCTTTAATCTACTCTGTTCAGTTCACAATCATGTATAAGGAGCAATTTTTGAAGAAGTAAAGAGGTGAGAAGCACAAAATAAGTTACTCTTACTTGTAACTTATATTCTGCTTTTTTCTGCTTCATGTAGCTTGGAGTTCAGATGCTTGCAGAAACCTGTGATCTTTCACATCTCCCCTTGCTTTTGTGTATCTCCACATACATGAGCTGAAAGAAGGACTACATCTTCCTGCAGTTCTAGTGCAAATGCCCAGTTTACTCCAGAGTAGAGATGTGCTGACCTAGAAATAAGATACTTAGAATTATTCTGCGGGAAATGAATAGAAGCGTATCCACATAATAACTAAAACATGAGTTGTTTTGAAGTTTATATTTTCTAGATCCATCAGTTTTTGCCTCCTCCTCAGCAAAGGCCAAAGATTCCACAGAGTAATTCCTCTTTTACTTACTCCACAGTGTAAGTAAAAATTACTTACTCTTCCATTCTTAAAGATATTGTTTCTCTGTCTGAAGATTCTGGCTATTGATCTTTTGGTCTCATCACTTTTACTAAAAATACAAATTACAGGAAATGGATTACAAATCTGCGCATTCAGAAATGTCCACAAATTGAAATAAATAACAATTATAAATTATTACTTCCTCTGGAGATTTTTACTTTATTTCAAAGCGTCTACATTTTTGCTCTCTTCAGCAAAATTTCCTCCAATATTCAAACTAATTCAGGTGTGCAGAAAAGCTAGAGTGTGTTTTCTGTAATCTTCTAAGTCACTTCCTCCTCAGCAAAAAAAATTTACATAATTTTTTATATATTTTATGTTGAAGTTCATTTCTAGCTGGAAAGAATTTGAGACTGAGGTAGCAGCAGCCCAGGAAGGAACCAGAAATTCTTGTTCTACTTGCGCCAAGTGAATTCTTTCATCTCAGTTTTAGTTATTCCTGTGAATGAATTCTTTCAGACCTTGAATTCTTTCATCTCAGTTTTAGTTATTCCTGTGAATGAAACCAACAGACCTGTGAATGAAGAATACCCTGAGGAATCATAGGGGCTTTTTCAACTGTAACTGGAAAGTAGACAAGAAACTGTTCTCCTGAGATCCCTTTGCCCTTTTATTCTTCCAAGTCATGGAACTTTGACAACACAGCAATTTATGTCTCAAATTCTGATTCTCATGTACTAGCATTTTATTTTTATAGAATTAACTTCCCATTCACAACAATAACATAAAATTGAAGTCTGAGGAAACATAATAGGTACTGAAGTTCTGCTAACTAACAGCTTTTCAGAGAGAATTACAGGTACTGTATATTAAACAGGAGTAGTTCAAATACTGATTTTTTTATGACCTACATCTACATAGTCTTTAATTTTTAAGCCTCTGCTATCAATAAGAAATGCTGCTATAGAATGGATGCTTTAAATGTGCTTTCTTGCTTTTCCACATAGAGGATTTCCAAAACAGCAAAAGTAGCTCTTACCAATTATAAGAGACACATCCTATTGAGATATGTTATAATTAACCTGGAAGATGTTGCTAATAACTAAAAGCTCATCTTATACTACCTGCAGTATTTTCTTCTCTTTCATTTTCTGCTTCTGCGCAGCAGTTTTTGCTGATATGAACATAAGAATTACTTGTTGTTGTATTTCACACTTAATCAGTAATTTTGTTGTTTTCCTTTGGAAAAAAATATAGACAAACATTTTGTAAATGGACTCAAGACTACCGATGGCAGTATTTTTTACAGCTAGAAACTGCATATACTGTAGATAAATTGCTTTGTAATGGAGGGTCATAATGGGAGGACAGAACAGAAAGACTGTATTCTTATACTGCAGATAGGAACTGCAAAACTGAAATACTGATAGTAAG
>VZTY01012513.1:75278-108748 GCA_013400935.1 Turnix velox | reverse complement strand
ACACAGTGGGAGGAGAAAGGCTGGGAGGCTTGCTGGCCCCCAGCTGATTAGGCAGGGGGTGGGATGCCTGGGAGGTTTGGTGGCCACCTCAATGTCACCCATGGCTGAGATCCACCATGCCCTATTGGGCAGTGGGTCTCACTGTGGAGTATTCAGAGAATCACAAAATGTTAGGGATTGGAAGGGACCTCAAGAGATCTTCTATCCCAAAGATCTATGTACTCAGTACTGCTGAATATAAAGTCTAATTCAGAATGAAATTTTAGAAGCATAAATTATGGATTTTTACAATTTTTAAAATATTGTATTTGAAAATTACAGTTGTTTGGTTGATAACATGGAATTTAAAATGTAACAAAAACATCCAGTCTCACTGCTTATTTCTGTAGCACTGTAATTATAATTCAGAAATGTATCTGTAGACAATGCCACGGATTATTTGATTTGACAGACAAATCTGGGTATATGTAAAGGGATACTCTGAACTTGAACAATCCAGTATCTTTCTCCAGGTAGCTATTAATGTCATTCAAAGGGAAAAGGGACAATGGATCATTCTCCTTAGAAAATCCTCAGGATCAGTGACTGAAGCATAAATCTTAAGGGCATATATTAGATTTTTAAAGCACTAGGATGTGACTCCATATTCATTAAAGTGTGTAGATGGAAAGTGAAATTAAGAGCAAAACTTTGTTTCATATCTTACTACCAAAGCTTTCCACAAATTGTATTTTATGCAAAGATTTAAACAATCATGCTGTGAATTATGAGCAGTAGATGCCTGATTTTGTGATTCAGTCCAATCCAGTATGAAACTCTAATTACCACAGGAGAACACTGCCACTGAAGACACCATGTATGCCATTGAAACATTCATCACATCACATGACTGCGAGTCATGCAGCATCACTGGTCTCTGACTGGACCTCCAAAGGTCTATCCTTTTATGAGGCATGCTTCATTTCTGTTGTTAGCTATATTAGAGCTGGATTTGGAATCCTAAATAAAATTAATATGCCATTATGCATTATAGAGAGTCTGTGAAAGAGTGCCTTTTCAATCTTATTTAGTTGCACTCAGCACACAAAAAATGACAGAACTTTCACTAGAAAAAAAGTGGTTCTATTTTGAGATAGCAACCCTATGAAATCATAAAAATGTTCAAAAACTGATTTATTATTAGGTTACTAGTTTAGATCTATATTCCTGTCTGCACAAGCAAAACTCTTAAGAAGTCCTGACTAACTTCTTTGAACTTTTTCACGTTGCATGTCTGCAGAGGCCTAGAGATTTATCACTCTGCAAGTCACATGTGTCCCAGTTTTGTCATTAAACTGTCACTGGGTAAAATGCAAGAGTTTGAGAGCAGAAAGTTGAACCCAGGTTTCCTTAACCTCCCTTCAACTGTCCTACTTTCTAGCCAGCATGTTCCATTTTGATCTCTCTGTAACATTTCCTTCATCCTTTCTCCAAATCTGACTTAGGTTTCTTTATTGAACTTGATTTATTTTCTTCATAAACTTTATCTGCAAAGATGGATAGTGCTTCTTCATATGAATAAGACTAGCATATATCTAAAAAGGATGGCATATTACTGGAGGGAGAGGAGTACTGGTGCAACTGTCTTCAGCTGCTTTCCTGAGGCCGAACTTTATAAATAGTACCTTATGACAAAACTGTGTGCTATTCTGGTAACACTTTAAAATAGAAGCTTATTAAAAGAATGACCGCCTTTTTTCAGTAAATCTTGCAGAAGATGATAAACACACTCAAGATGGGTGAGATGAATTAACCTTTAAAATATTGTAATTTCCCCTAAGAGAGATAACCTGCTCAGATCAGATTTTGAAAGCCTGGAATTTCAACACTTGATTTAGGATTAAGCATTTGCAATGAGCTGCATAGAGTTCAAAGAATTTTAAAACCCAGATCATTTTCATTTGATAAACATCTAGAAAAAGTCTTGTACTGATAATGAAAAAGAAGGAAAAAAAAAATGAAGGTATATTTCACTTATTTTCCTCAGTTATATAAGAAGTCAGTCACCAACTAAATGTTAATTAAATCTTTCTCTAAAATATTTCTACAGTACATATGGATATATATATATATATATTTGTGTAAAAAAGATTAAGTTAAAAAAAATCCATCTACTTTACTGAAAATATGCATGTCAGAAAAATTCAGCAAGTGTTGGTTACTCATCTGAATGCCGTGAAGGCAATGATAAATGTGTTTGTATATAACATAAACCTGAAAAGAAAATTTATCCCTGTTGGGATCTAACACTACTAAGAAGAAATAACTCAACATTCAATACTTCTTAAAGCTCTGTTGTTGAAAAACTGTGGACATCGTAACTATATAACAAGACTGTAGAAAAATGTGCAATGCTGATCAGGCTGAGCATTTTCTAGTACCTTTCACCCAAGGATCTAAAGTATAATTATGACTGCTGCAGACCACAAATATAGTTATTTTTCCTGATAAGTGCCTTTCATTTAATCTTGTAGGGTGAGAGGGAGGAAGTGGAAAATTTCTTAATGTTACTTCAGGAGATTCATCTTCTATGCTTTGTCATTTTAGGAGACTACACAGCCACCGTGTAACCACTGCCTCTACACACAAAAGCATTGCTGGGAGTTCCACTGCATTTTGTGGAAAACTGTTTTGCCTCTGCTTACATATGTAGAACTTGTCTGTGCTTACCTACCTGATCAGAGAAGGTTGAACATCTTCTAGACCTTCATCTTTGTCATACCCTTTATGTACATCATACTTTCTGTCTGTTTCCTCCGTTCATAACTATGGAAAACCATTTTGTGAAAATCTTATTTAGATCAACTGTGATGGTGGACTTCTAAAAATCTAAGGTTCCAAAGCACATCTTTCATGTAATACAAATCTTCTGACCATTTGAGATTACTTTTGAATCACAATACACAAAGAGGAATCTCTACACAAAAAAACCACAGAAGGTCGAGACAATGCACCAAATGTATAACACATCTCTGCTTCAGTCTTCTCTCCATTTTCCAGCTGGGCAAAAATAGTGTTTTTCCTTGAGATACACCATTGTCTACATTCTAGAGATTATGTATCTGTTATATACATACACTGAGTCACTGTTATAAACAATGTTAAGGTGTCCTTGTTTTGAGTGATGCATAACCAGCTTTCTGTCCAGGAAGAGAGGCTCTTCTTACACTTGTTGCTCTGGCTGACTGGTTTGTTTACCCTCTGGAGCGGGATTCACCTGTGGACAGAGCGGGTGACTCAAACTAACCAGTAGGATATTCATCCCATCTGCTGTGCTCACTGTAAAAGTGGAGGGATCAAAGGAATCATGTTGAATCTTCTCTGAGAACTCTTTTCCGAGGGGTCTTCTTTGAGCCCTCTCTGAGTCTCTCTTTCATCAATGATCAATGTCTGAGGAGTATTCTGTCAGCTCATCTACTTTTTCATTCTGGTGGGAGTATTCTAGTTGATGTTTGTCACTGATATGCTGGAATTTTCCTAGTGCTTGCTAATGACTTATTCCAGTTGACTTGGTCCAGTTTTGTATATGTTAACTTAATGTATTTATTTCATTACATATTTTAACTTATGATAATTTTCTCTTTGAAACACTTTAGTTTTTTTTCTATATTAATAAATTTCTTCATCTCTCTTTCTCTACTTGGAGTGAGAGGTGAGGTAGAGCATGTGTCATTTTGTCATTGGTCAGCCCAAACCAAGAAAAAAGGGATTTAAAAGTGAAATACAAATATATAATTGATAGATTAATCAAATATTACTGATTCAAACAAATGTCACTATTAAGTATAGCTGCATGTGAACTTGGATTCAAACTGTGAAATATTTTGTGACTATGAACTGTGAAATATTTTATGACTCAAAATCTTTGAATATTCAAATAATTTCCAAATTTCATTGCAGAAAATGCTTGTTATTCAGGGCTGGTACTACAGTTTTTCTCTTTTATTTATCTCTGTGAAATCCATAATTACTCTCTGATGGTTAAGTCAATTACATAATTTTATTCTGCTTGTGTTGCAGAATGCAATTTTAATGCCTTTATTGCTTGTGTTGTATCATATGAATAGCATAATGGAATTGGTCAATGCAAATTTCAAAATTTCAACCTGCTACTAATTTGTATGTGTTTCTATCAAATATTTGCTTTTGAATAGTCTTTAAGCAAATAATTCTCAGAATTACTCATTTTTTCAGGAAGGATCATAGAAGGGCCATAAGACTAAAAAAATGGAAGCAGGGTTATTGAAAGTAACACTTGCAACCTACCAGAAAAGTTTCTTTCAAATGAGATCCTTAGTATTGTCTTTTAAGCTAACAGACAGTGGGATAAATTTTGCTAGAAGACTTAAGAAACTTTCTCTGAAATCAAACATGTTGAAAGTTCCTTTAAACTTAATTATAAATGATTTTAACTTGAGCCGTGATAGTACTCGGTAAATGATTTATTATAGTACTGGTGAACACTCCTATCCATACTGAAACAATTTTCCACTTCATTGGTGCCACTTGAAAATGGCATCAGAACTTAATTCACTTATGATCTTTTCTTGTTAATGATTAATTTTTATGGTTGCAAAGTGTTTCAGGTGGCTACTGCAGTTAAAAAAAGCCACTTAATTTTTTTATTTTTATTATTTTTTTATTTCTCTTTTTAAGTTATAGTTGGTATGGTTACTTTAGATGGTAATGGAAGTTTCTATGTTGATGGAATTTGGAATTTCAATATGCAATAGTGATTTTCCCTTAGTCCTTAAATAGTTAGTGATCACATCACAAGTTCCAGTTCTTGTTATTGGCAAAAACCAGACAGAATGAAAGAAAAAGAGAGGAAGAAAGGATTGTTTGCACTATGACCTGAGTCATAGTGGAACTTCAGCTCCTAAATTCCAGCACAAGTATTAACATTACATTTTTGCAGCTGTGTATACATTAGCTTATCTATGGCAAACCTGACCTGTTTAATTTTAAAATTTATATATATCTATGTATGAAATTGTCATTTGTATTTACTGAATGTCATACAAAACCCCAGATGCGCTCCATTATTAGTAAGAGGTTACAGAAGCAGTCTTGTGATCAACTGCCATTGCTGTAAAATTCAAAATTCTAATCTTAAATTTCTTAACTGTGAATTTGTCCTTACACCAAGTAAAAATCACAGGGCATTCAAAGGAGCTCTTGTAAAAAATTAATTTTATCTATGAAAAACTCGATTTTTGTATTGATTGTCTAGGCAACCTCCACATCAGCCTTGTAGTAAATAATTTAATGGTGCTGTCCTGCCTGTAGAAATCAACAGGCCAAGATGATATTCCCAGTACTTAAAATTCAGTAAAATATATTGATAATAAAAATACTTCCAGTGCTCTCTTAAACAAAAAGTTATGCATATTAATAAAAATTGATTGTAGAGCGTATTGACTATGATGCCTATGTCACAGATTTATGTGGTTTTTACAGGCAAAAGAACATGACAGAAAATAGAGTTATGGTGTTGAAGACTGATCTGAGATAACTTTTTGTATTATAAAATATGAAAACTATTTTCTTAAAAGCATGGAGATAAAAAGCTTTTTAAGGAGGTCATATGATAAAGAAGGTAGAATATGGTTGAGAGAGGAAGGAGAGAAAGGGAATGTAAAACTATGTGTTCTGACTCCTTCATGAGTTAGCTGTTACACAATGTCATCACTTCAAGATCACTAACTTTGTGCCTTAATTGAGAAGTGAGGTTAGTCTCTGCTGACTGATAACATTATTTTTCTTGAAGATTGAAGACTAAATGTTGTCCCTGAATTACTCCTGGATTTCTTCCAGGAAAAAGATCAACATCTCAGGACTGGGAATTGTGCCATAAATATCTACTTGACACTTGCAAATAATCTACTTGCAAATGAAAGAAAGGAAAGCAATATTTCATGTAATTATTGATAGTTGATTAATCTCCATTTTGGAAGTACTGAGATGCTTGGTTCCTTGGCAATATGTAATTGTAGGATATTCAGAATGCACTTTTGTAATTCAGGGTATCTCCTACCTTAAGATCTGAGGCTTTCAAATTCAGATGTACTGTAGAAGATATTGAAATCAGATGCAGAGTGCCACAGTCAAAAGAATATCCTGCGAATGTGAATCTTTTGAAATTATCCTCAAAATTCTTTAACACTGCAAATGAAAGAAATTTTGTTATGTCTGTTGTAGGTTAGTACTTATAAAAGAATCCAACAAAGGAGTAACTAATCTGCAGAGACAGATATTGGATGTCATCTTTATTTCTCGTACATATGTGAAAGATGCACTTAGAAATTCTGCATCTAGCCTTTTATACATACATTAAATACATACATTGCATTACTAAATCTTACCCGGTATGTGCTAATGATCAATAAATGTTAATTCATAAAAAATTTCTGACAGTATAGGAGGTCAGATCTTTGATGGAAGACCTCTTGGACACTGGAAACAGACACTAGAAGGATTGGGGGTTTTTTTGGCATAAACTAATATACATTTCAATAGGAGACTCTGTACAGCATACACAAATTGTAATCTTATTAAAGACTAACAGCAGGTTCAGTGCTCTTAAGGCTTGTGGAATGCTGAACTGAAGCAGCTTTTTCTTGTTACATCCTTCATAAACTCCAGACTCTAAGCAACGGCTATAATCCTGCAGTTTGACCTCTGATGTAACAGGAACCTAATGAGCTTTCTGATATAAGTCCTACTGCTGGTGCCAAGCTGAATCATACTTTAAGTGCTCAGTCTTGATATAAATGTTCCCAGCAACAGGGAAGTCACTAGAACTCTTTAGATGATATTGCAATTGCTGAGAAAACAAAGGAGAAACTACCAACCTGGTCTGAATTGCTCTATCTGAATTTGTAGTGATAGGATCATGTTAATACCTTTGTGATCTGGAGTTAAGAACTTTGTATTTAATTTTCATTCCTTCTGTAGGCTTTTACAGATTGTGATCCTAATGTGACCACTTAGTCTCTTAGATTAACTAAACATGTTTAATTTTTTGAACTTCACTCTTCATTTTTTCCAAGCCTTTAATTTTCATGTAACTTCTCTGATTTACTCACTGCCTAATTGACTCATCTATAGAATGTAGTAGAAATGTTTATATTTGTTAAGCAATTTGAAATGTGCTTGTCAGTGAATGAGAAAAAAAATACCAGCATTTAAAGTGTTATTCAGTGATACACATGGCAATAATAAAACAATATTCATAAATACTTAAAAGTACAAGGGTGAAGAATTAATTGAACCTGTAAAACGTGCTAATGAAAGAACACATGGACACATCTTTTTGTATGTCTCTTCCATCTCTTTTCAAGTACAGTTAGATTTACTGTTTTCTAAAACAGCATATTATGTCATAAAATAAAGAAACCATTGTGATGATTTAAAGTAATTTGTGGATGGTGTGAGAGCAGCAGTTCAGCAACTGTTTGGATGTTCATATTTAAAGATACCATGCAAAATGGTCTCTAGTCCTTCCAGTCTTTCTATGTTCTTCAATCCTACTTTCCTATTTTTGTTCCTCACTGTTTCCCCTAATTCTTTTCATTTGTTCACATACTTATTTTCCTGTGAAAGCATATAATTTCCATGGCATTTACTCCATGGCATCAATGAGTATGTCATAGCTTCTGGGATCAAATGCATGCCCAAAAATTCTCAACTCCATGTGTAGATGAGACCACTCTAGCTTCTCTAGTTAATTGACCTTTGTGTGAAAGACCTCAGCTGTGCTTACCTCTGTAAGGTTCAGACTTCCTTTATATCTGAAAAATATCAGCAAGATGTAATCTGGAATCTTGGAGAATTCAATAATATTAAACTCCATATTACTAATATAAAACTGTAAAAATGAAACAAGCAGTCAGAAGGGCTCAATTAATATTCTGGAGAGATCCACTGAAAAATTGTTACCACCTCTCAGTACTTCTGGAAATAGGACCCAAGACAGCACTGTTGGGAGACTTGACATAACTTGGGAGTTATGACCATGAAGGAAATAAGTTCGATTTGGCAGAAACATGTTTGCCTTTGAGTCATCTATATCTAGATACTGCTTCTAGTGTACTTGAAAATAATTTTTTTTTCTGTAAGAAAATTGATGGTCATGATTATGCTCTGAACAACTTAAGTGCCTAACATGAGAATAAATTAATTCCTTTTGTCTAAATGTAAGAGGGAGATTGCCAATTTTCCTAATATTAAAAAGCACACAGTATAGCAGTGTATAATTTAAAACACATTAGCAGCTGGATATTTCCCAGTCCTTTATTGTGTTGTCTGTTAATGGAAATGTGCTGTGTAATAATGCCTTTCACTTGCTTATGCTCTATATGACACAGCAAATCTGAGGAGTGCTTTAAGGTGGGACTCTGAAAACTAGAAAATCAAGAATATAATTAAATCCTTTGATAGGCAGTTTAATAGTATGGTGGAAGAACATGATCTTTATGAAGGTTGTTTGATTTGAGGAAAAAAGAAAGATTTAGAACCATGCAAATTAGAACATTTCTTAGCATTTGAAACCATCTTTGTTAAAGTCTGAAAATAACAATATGTAGATTAGCTAAGAGTTCGGCAAAACCAGGAATCTGAGTCCTTTTCAGCAAAACTTCAAGATTTAGCTTGGTTTGTAAAGATTTTTTTTCAGCTTCTAATTTTCTTCCTAGCTTCTAGAAACAGTGTCCTGGCAATGTTTACCATTGTTTCTGGTTTTCTTTGAATGGCAATATGTTATTTTGAATGTTATGTACCTGTCACAATTAAAAAATTAACAACTGCAATGACTGTAGCATGTAAACAGCAAATCTGTCTCAGCAATTCAGTATCACTACATAGAAGTCTGTTCTCTTACTGTAATTACTACTGTAAGTAAAGTAAAATGTGATTTCCCTAATAGCCCCATTTTTGAGTAATATGAAATCTGGATTGTCCTTTTGAAAATATACAGTACCTCCTAATGATTAATCTTACTGTTATTAACAATGGAAAAAATTAATATATATATTGAAAGAGGCCTCAAGTTATCCTATATTGGCCTTTTCAAATACTGTCATTTTTGTCTGGCTAAACCAAAGAATTGTAAACACAGTAACTTGCAATGGTTTCTTCAATAGATAACAGAATTTATGAGCTTTACAGTCTGTTACATTTAAATGTCTATCTCTCTTTGAGGCTTCGAGTCTATCTATTCTGCCCTCGGATATGCAGGAAGCCTGTAGCAGGAACTGGTAGAATTCACAAAGTTTGCATGTTTTACTTCAGAACTTGAATAACAAAGCAGAGAAAGGGAACAAATAAGGGAGGTAATGTCTTTTGAAAATCTGAAATGCAAACTGGGGGGGGGGGAGGGCAGGGGGGTGAGTCACTGGATTTCTACATCTTTGTGCACAGGCAGATTTAAACTGGTCGAAATGGATCACCAACTCCATAATCTTGGGCAATATAACAAACAGCCAGGCAAGTCATCTTCACTATCTTGGCTCTGCCTATTACATGAGACTGGATTCTGATCATCTCGTGGCATCAAAGGAAATGTCACAAGTAAAATGTATTTCTTCATGTAAAACTCTCAAGTGATTTATAGATACCTTAGCAGTCTTAGTCTTTTACACTCCTTGGACCTATAGAATGCAAGAGAAGAGCTAACATTCTGGGGGGGAATTTCTTACTCTTCTTTCTTCCACTCATATGGAATTTGAAGAAAATAAGCAGCTGTTGCTTTCTGTTGCTTTCAGTTACACTTACATGCAACTTCAAACTACTTCCCACAAGAACAAACGAGCCCAAACAATTTTTTCATGCAATACATAGAGTCTGTGTACTGCAAAATATAAGTTGAACTTAAAAAATTATGAAATTTATATTTTTTTAATTGTAAATTTTTTGCCAAAGCATCCTTGCATATAATTATACCTAAGCATTGTTTTGCAATACTTAGCAGATGTTGTTTTAGAAACTTGTGCTCATACAACAGCAATCCTTTAATGTTAATCACACAAATTTTAATGATTATTCTTCAAAAGAATTCAAATTTGTGGCTGTTAATGACCTTCATAGACATTTGTATGTCAGCAGTAATTATGTGCGTCAAGTACAACTGCATCTGTCTAAAACAACTCTGTAAGTACTTACCATTTAAAGCAACATAAAATCATCAATTGTAACTCCACTAATATCAGTCTAACATTATATGCAGTGGCAATTTGTTCCTGCTTGCTGCTGCTGGCAGGTCTATGCAGCACAAAGATTGAGACAGATGCACAAGTAATCAGCTATGTCACTTTATTGATGCTTTCTTGATTATCCCTTAATGAGGCAGAATTTCTGAAGAGGGAGTACTTGTCCCTAATGTGTGTTTCTTCAGATGCCAGATTTGTTTTGCTTACACACCTGCTTTCCTTATATGACCTGCTGTCTGTAATAGGTACAGTGGAAAAGTAAGATTCTTGAAACAGCAATGGGTCAAAGATCCTGCATTTTGCTAGCATGGCAACAGATTTTGTCATAATGTGAGATCTGGAGATGTGAGTGAAGTCTTAAATTAAACTAAAATAAATTAGGAAGAAACACAATATGATTTTGCCTGCAAAACTAAGGATTAGTGGCCATTCTGGTAGTCCACTGTTGGTTGCTGGACAACTTATTTTATGCTTTTCTCTCTTTCTCTTCAACTCTAAAATTGGAGCATAGTTTACTCCATGTCAAATTTCTTCAGTTCCCATTATGCTGACTGGTTTGAGGACTTAGTGGATAGAGTCACAAAAGACTGGTGGGGCAATAAGATGGAGTCAATATGTGATGTGAATAGTGGAATCCAGAATCATGTTGTATTACAGCATTTCCTTAGAGAATGGGAATATCTTGGCACCTAAAATGGGATTCAAATCATAGTTTATTTAAGACAAAATATTTGAAAAACTAAAAGAAAAATAAAATTTCTCCTTTTCCTTACATATTTATAATTTAAATCAAGTTTTCTTTTCCAAACTCTCTGCAAACTAGGTGAGAAGCAGTTCTGATCAGAAAGTAAGTATGGATTTATGCCTAAGCTAATGAATTTCTCCCTTTTCTTCACAAGCAACTGAAATTTATTTCTGTCTCAACCAAATGTCTCTGTGCAAATTTATACTTAAAACTGGGAGACTCTTTGGTATTGAACTTCAGATTTAGGTAGAAATAAGTAGTGAAACAGAATACTTTCCTTCAGCAACATCATTCTCAGTTGAATGAAGTAATATCAGCAAAATATCAGTAAAATCAGTAGCTTCTCTTTCTATCTTCTTTTGTGGGAACATGATTTGTCTTATTTTTGTCAAATGGAGACTTTGATATTTGCTGTTACCAAGTCTGTGCCAAGTGCACGTTGCTTTATTTGTAGCCAAAAGGACTTTCATTGCAAGAATAAGTTATAATATTCATGGCAATCCCAAGCAAAAATATTAACTGGGTGGGCAATGGATATAGAGTAGCTCTAGGCAGGAGGACTTGAGAATGTTGGTGAGTGAGAGGTTCAACATGATCCAGCAATGTACTCACAGCATAGAAGCCAGCTGTATCCTGTATACATCAAAAGAAGCATGGCCAGAAGATAGAGAGGTGGTTCTGCACCTCTGCTCGACTGTCATCAGTCCCCATTTGGAATACTCTGGATTACAACGGAATTCTCAGCACAGGAAGGGAACTGTCAAACCAGGTCTAGAGGAGGGCCATGAAGATGATGAGAGGGATGAAGCACCTCTAGTACTGAAGACAGGCTGTGAGGTTTGGTTAGTTAATCCTGGAAAAGAGAAGGCGCTTGGGAGATTTTGCAACAGCCTTCCATGCCCTGTAGGAGGCGTACAGTAGAGATGTGGAAGGGGGTGTAGCAGTAGGACGAGGGGTAGTAACTTTACATTGGAAGCTCTTTACTATGAGGTTAGTGAGACACTGGAATGGGTTGCCCAGTGTGGAGGGGGGAGGCCCCATCCCTGAAGACTTTCGAGGCCAGGATTGCTCTGAGCCACTTTATCTAGTGCAAGATTTCCCTGCTTACTTACAGAAGGGTTGTACTGGATGACCTTTAAAGCTCCCTTCCAACCCAAAACATGCTAAGATTTTCTGAATGAAGGTAGATTTTGATTGCATGCTAGGCAAAAATTCTCTAAGAGGGGTGAGACCCTGAATAATTTTCCAGGGATGTTGTGAATTCCCTTTCACTGAAAGTCTTCAAGGCCAGGCTACAGGGGGCTTTGTTCAACCTGGTCTGGTGTGTGGTGTGAATGAGATGACCCTAAAGGTCCTTTCCAACCCAAACCATTCTACTTTTCTATGATTCCATAAGCTTTTAGGTGAGTTCCTAGTTACTTCCATTAAATCTACAGATTAATCCAGTGTCTATAATAGCTTCCCTTGGGACTAAAGCAACTGAAAATCGTCAAGGCAACTGCTACTGTATTTAGAGGAAAATACATATCTATGGGTCAGAGTGTATGTGTACATAGATGCCTATGTATTTCAGAAAAGTTTTAAAAGCAAACTGTTACCTGGGTGCATCAGTCAGTTAGTCAATAAGTGGTACAATCTGTTATTGTTATGTGCCAAAGATATGGATATAAAAATAAATTAATAAACAGTAACAGTGCTGGAAGCCTTTGCACATAGCCCCCAAGTAAATTAGCCTTTTCTTGGCAGCAGATGACATTTTCCATTTATGGCAAATCTCTTCAATGCATTATCTATACCAGTGAAAATGTAACTAGAAATTGAACTTTCAATGTCTAGGTAATATTTTTACATTGGCCAACTACAACTCCTGCATCATCAATCTGTTTACCAGTAATGATCCCCTTGTAAATTATTTGTAGCTTAATTTATAGTAGTAACTTGCAAAAATTGTATGGAAACAATAAGGAAAATTTGGATGTTTTATAGGTGCTGGGATTTTGGATTAAATTCACAGAACACAAATTGTAATGGTTGAAACTTGTCTGTACTTGCTTGTCTGCTTTAAATCCAGTACTTCTTCATTTTTAGTAAGCTTTTCTCAGCCTTCACACTATTCTAAGCCAAACAGTGTGTGCTTTACTACAGAAGTTAAATTCTACATCTGATCAACACCACAATTTCTCCTTATGCTTTGCGATTCCCAGAGGAAGTCTTTACATTGCAGCATCTCATTAAAATATGAAAAGCTACATAGATTAACAAAGAGATCTATTTCTACATTTTCTGAGAAATATTTAATTAACTTTTACTCATGTGCCCACTGAGTGAGAAACTGCATGCACATTTAGTTTATCTGTATGCAAATATTTAGATATGGGTACTGCATGAAGCCCAGAACAAATGGGCACCAGAATAGTACTTTTAAAAAGAATAGTTCTTTTAAATGTGAGGGACACAAAAGTGTAAATTACCATTGTATGAAGCTGTCTTTATAGTTTTGTTGCAATTACTGCCTGTTAGTATGTACAGTTGTGAAAAACCTTTCTATGTTAAAATTTTTTCAGAATGAATTATTTATGTTTGAAAAGTCATTTTGAACTTAGTCGCTGTGAGGCTAAATGGTTTATTCTTTTAAAATATAACCCCTCAACCATTTTATTGTTATGCAGATGTAGATTTGTATTTATATGATGCAGTACTTCAATGAAAACAGGAAGATCTTGTTTAATTCTCTAACTATATTTAACAATAAATTACATTTCATTAATGAATAGGCAACTAATAGCATTCATAGTAAATACTAAGTGATTGTAGAGAGGGGAAATTCTACCATCATTGGAGAAAAGATACATACATGAAATAAGGACTTTCTGATACATTTATTCACCGTATCTCAGAATAATTGAATAGTAGCTTGGACATTGGAAGAGTTGATCTGAGTGCTAGGTTACTTAGGAGTAGCTTTGTCTAGCCAGTTTCTGCGAAACTTCCAGGGATTGAGACTTTACATACTCTTTAGCCAGTCTGTACAAATGCTGCATTATGCTTCAGGTTATTTATTATTATTTTCTTGCAATATACAGTCTGATCTTCCTGAAATACACTACATGGGAACTTGTCCTTACTATATCACCTGACACAAATTCCTGTGAAAATCTGCACTGAAAATGAGTTATGGGATACATGCATAATATTTGAATAGGCAAACATAAAAGAAAAATCGGCCCTTTTTGTTGCAGACATTTTTTTTATAACCTTAAGGTAGAATTGCTTGTTTCTATGCAAACAAGATTTAAAAATTCCAAATGCAGTAAGAGTTTAAAATCATATTTCTACCTCTTATGTGTTCCCCTCCTGCAGTAGTAGACAGACCATCTTCGGCATGTTCCTTCTGTATAAAAATTGTGAAAAAGTCATACTAAAGTGATATGATCAGTTATTAGTATACACCTGCTGGCATTGATTTGGTAATTCATTACAATAAGCTATCATCAAAATCATGGCATGATGATGATGCATTAACTTTCATACATTACCAGTGGACCGGTGAATTGATGATATTGCTGTAGTATATCAGAAAAACACCAGTTGCAGAATATAGGAGATAAGTTTAGTAGTTGGTTTGTTTTCTCAAAACAAGATATCGTAATGACAGACACTAGAGCAACCATTATGCCATCAATGTTCTTCACCATTGAAGGCAGTGTGGCTTGCAGCAAATCACATCCAGGGTTGCATCAAGATATTTGTGACCAGCAGGTTGAGAAAGGTGACTATGAGACTCACAGAATCACAGAATATCAGGGATTGGAAGGAACCTCAAGGGATCATCTAGTCCAATCCACCTGCTTGAGCAGGAACACCTAGATCAGGGCACATAGGAACCTGGTGGGTTTTGAATGTCTCCAGAGAAGGAGACACCACAGCCTCTCTGGGAAGCGTATTCCAGTGTTCTGCCACCCTTGCTACTGATTTAAAGATGCAAGTAGTCTTTTGTAGAGAGTAAGCAGGTATTTATTTATGCTGTGGGGTGTATGGGGGATCCTTCTGCCTAACGTGCACACCCAGGTCCCAGAATCATCAGCATTTAATACAAGATACATACATATTCATGAAAGTCTTATCTATGCTAATACAGGGTCTCGCTTTGTATGTTAATTTGGACCTGCCCTCTTGCTCAGCCTCAATTAGTCCTGAAGAAATGGGTTGGTTGTCGTTTGGGAGTTGCACCGCCATCTTGTGTTGAAGCACATAGTCTTCCTCGGGGTTGAACTTTTCACCTTTGGGGATGTTTCTGCCGATACCTCAAGTTTCTGTGGTTCCTGGTAAGGAGGCCTAGTTATTTCCTTTATACAACTGCAACATCTGGTTATCTTGGGTTTTTTGTTCTCTGTCATTGTGCTCTACCCTATCCTGTTAAAAGCTGACAGATGCCACCAGGGCTTCCTGACCAACCTGCATTCCAGTCTTCAATTTCTCCTTCCCCCATTCATTCCTCACTTTTTGTTATGTAGGTTGAAAACATTCAACCTCAATGTTGCTGTAACAGCAAGATTTCACATCCTGCCATGCCATGTTGTTGATTAGAGATTCATAGGTTAACTGAGTTCCAAAAAAACAAGTTGGCTGAGTCTTTGAAGCAGGCAGGATGTGTCTTTATATATTTGCGTACTAAATATTATGTGGTATCACTAAAAACTAGTTTTTTCTCATATTTGTGTGGAACCTCCTGTGTTCCAGCTTATACCCATTGGCCCTTGTCCTATCATTAGAGGTCACTGAGAAGATCCTGGCTCCAACTTCCTGACACTCACTCTTTACTTATTTATAAGCATTAACGAGGTCATCCCTCAGACTCCTCCAGGTTAAAGAGATCCAGCTCCCTCAGTCATTTCTCATAAGGGTGATGCTGTAATCCCTTCATCATCTTTGTGGCTCTGCGCTGGACTCTGTCAAGTAGTTCCCTGTCCTTGAACTAAGGGCCCCCGACTGTCCAGGTGAGTGCCACAAAAATGGTAAGAGGTCTGGAACACTTGTCCCATGTGAAAAGGCTGAGATAAAAGGAGTTGCCCAGCCTGGAGAAGAGGAAGACCCAGTGAGTGGGAGGCCTTTCAGTATATAGCGGGGGCTTGTAAGGAAGATGAAGACAAATTTATATGAAGGCTAAGGAGAGAGCAGCTTGAGGAGAGACCAGTTTGCTAAGTTTGACCCTAAGATTTCGTGCTTACACCAAAGCAGCAACAACTTTTATTCTATAAAAATGAGGTCTGAAACTTGTTTAAATATTTCTCTATTTTATGAATGAGATTCAGGAAGGACCAAGAAGACTGAGCAGTTTCTATGAGATGCTGAAGACTTGTCCTGCCACCACTGAGCATTATGCCACCGTTTCTTCCTCTAACAGCACATTGCACACTGATGTGTTCAGTATTTCTCCAGTGGCAGGAAAATATAAAGAAAATTAATTCCTAGCTCCCCCTTCAGCTTTAATGCATTGAAGTCTTTGTTTCTAATTGCCTTGCTTTTGCAGACACAAGTATTACATAGAGAACTACTCAATGGCCTCTGTAAAGCCAATTACACAGCTTCCATTCCTTGCCGAGACTAAGGCTTTATCCGAAATTGAGAACAATTTGGATGAATTATTTATAAAGTATATTCCTCTATAAAAAGTCAGAGTAAAGGAATGATTCTATATACTTAGTTCAGGCAACCCTAGCCACTTAAAAGCTCTGCTATTTATTAAACATTAATTCTGGTTAATGAAGCAGTTTGTTTATATCTAACAACCAAACTGGTTTTGAAATAGACTTTAAATTGCATGATACTTCAGTAAAAAATAATGTTTCTTAATAAATTTAGAAACAAAGTTGAGGCAATTTAAGAGTTTGTTTAAAAGCACAGCTGTTTTGATTGAAATCCACCCATGCTTAATTTCCTTTTCCTAATAAAATAGATCTGGACAAATGTATGATAACTAGGTTGTCATCATTCCTATGAAACATCTTACACATTTATTACTGGGAAAATCAGTCTGGTGACCCATTATGAAACCAGAATCTTCTACCTTTCATAGCAAAACCTGAAGTATTAAAAAAATTAAAAGAAATAGATAATACAGCGTTGTTACAGTGCTGTTGATTTCATTTTTGGAGTTACTATGCAAAAAATAAAATAGGTCTTCCTATGGTGTTTTTAGAATTATTTTTGTTTTTCTTTTAATATTATTTCTTGATGGTTGGTTAAGTTTCTTCATGTAACTTCAACTCTTTTCCTTTGTATTTTTAATATGTTTTCTCATGCTACTGGCTTCTTACATATCAGGGCTTAATCAACATTTTCCAAGTAACTCAATTATTGTCAGATGACTGTCAGTACATCATACATTCAGAACAACTTCAGTTTCCATCCTGCTAGACAATTCAAGCCTCTTGTATATATTTTTTTTAGAAGTAGACTCTGATTAAAGAGTTTGGTTTTTCACATTTTTTATTTTCCAGTTTTAACATTAGAAAACCTCCTACATTTATTTTTTACCTTCTTAAAATTTAAAGTGTTTCCTGAAAATATTGTTAAAATCCACAATGTTAAAGGGATTGTCAATAATTTAAGTGAGTATGATAAATATTGGATAGTGAAGAAGCATTATTTTCCTGTTTTCAGTACAAAAAACATGAGAAAATAAAAGGAAATAAAACATAATATTGATTGATTGTGTTTGGTGGTTTTGCTTGATGTCTCCTCAATTTTCTCTTGAGTTTCTATTCCAAAAGCCTAATAATCTGCTGAAACACACATAAAATAAGGCTGTGGTAGATTAAAGATCTAGATATTTATTTTAAGTTCTAATATTCAGGGAGAAATTTTAAGAACTTATGGATGGAGTCTGAGATAAGTGATGCCTATCTTTAGAATTTCTTTTAAGAGCTATAGTAGTCTTCATGCTGCTTCTTCCCTTTGTGAGAATAGTTGAGTTCAGAAGCCATCTTTTATCACATTTTCTCACAATCTGAGTATTTTAAATTTCCATAGCTATCTGTTTTAGTAAATGGTGCTCTGTGTAAGTAGCTTTCAGTGGAACCAAGTTTTTTGCACGCAAAAATGCACTCTTGTAAAAAAGCTATTTTTTATTAAGCAGTGCAAACATATTTTAATCAGAATAAAGCAGCTCTGCCTTTGAAATAGCCTAAGGCACTGAAATGCTTTGTGGCTGCTTGTGATGCAAGTGCCTGCATAAGCTGAGAAGTGGGGGCACTTTCTTCTTTCCCCGAGGCATTAATGTCTGAAGAGTTGATCTTCCCAACATAAAGTTCAGTTGTCATTGCATAATACACCACAAAGTAGATCAGCTAGTGCCAAGATATGGATAATTTTAAGTCGTATTACACCCATAAAAAGAAACTCAGCACATTTAATACTGAAATTGCCAATACTAATTCAAGGCTATAAAGGCACAAATAATTTATAATTCTTTCTTGTATCTTCTGCTATAAAATCCAAAACCCCACAAAAAGTACAACAGCTCTACCCACTTCTGAGTGGGTAAGATACCCACTCAGAAGACAGGTTCAGGCATCTGTCAGGCTTCATTCTGCCTGATCATGTGAGTGGTCTGAAATAATGATTCCAAAAACTCTTTCTATAGCCCAAGGGCAACTAGTCTCAGGATTTTTCATTCTTGTTTGTTCTCCACAATGTAATTGCATTAAAAGATATATGTATCTATGTGCATGTAGTATAGATACTCTAGATACATCTATATACACACTGCATACATCTGTATACTGATGTCTGAGTTTAAATCATATATGTTTTCATACTTATAAAAAGGTCTTACTACATTATGTATCTGTTTATTATAAATTTCCTAGATTGCCATGAAGAGCATTGAAATTTTAAGGTGTTCATCTGCCTTCTATAGCTGTTGCTCAGTCTGGTGGTAATTAAAACAATTGTAAAATAAACTACATATTTACAACAATTAAGGTAGAAATTAAGTATCCAGAGTTACATCCAAACCAGCTTTCCCACAAAGACATTTATTTCATACATTTATTATATAAATTATAAAATTAAATTTCTATAAATTAAATGAAAGTGCATGCACACTTGTGTGTTTGTAAAGGCATATATCTCTATTTCCCTCTTCATGCTTGTAAGAATCCTGCACTTTTCCAAATTTTTCTGGTAGTAATATCAAATACATTTTTCAATTAATAGGTTTCTCAGAGCAAACTGCTGAACAAATATCCTTTTGTAGTCTCCTGGAAAAGCAGAATAAAGCATTAGGGTCTTTTTTGGAAGAATTTATTTGGAGGAAAGGAGGACACGACTGGCATGATCCTTTTTTCTTCGGTGTCAGTCTTTTTGTGCTCAAGGAAAAGCTGTGCCTGGGCCTTATCTGGAAATCCAGTCACATGGTGACTTGTGTCATTTCCAATAGACTAATATTGAGCAGAATTCCTTTCTGAAATTTCTAAGCAAGACATGTCAGGTCATATCCCTCTAATAAAATATGTCACTTGTTGCAAATATATGATACATAATTGAGAAAATTTTAAATATATGATAGGAAAGTATTTTTATGGTATGTGCAAATCTTTGCCTACAAAACTCTTCAGAAAAGGGAGATAGCTCCAAGTACCCATCAATGGAGCTGGGCCATAAATACAACTAGAGAGCTGGAACACCTCTCTTATGAGGAAAGGAAGAGAGAATTGGGGTTGTTCAGCCTGGATAAGAGAAGGCTATGGGGAGACATTACTTAATATTCCTGCTCATTGCAGGCGAGTTTGAACTAGATGGACTTTAAAGGAAAGTGACCTTCCAATACAAAGTAATCTATGACTCTATGATTCTATATTTAAGAAAGATCAGGACCACTCCTACCAAGTTTTACAATCCTTTTGTAAATTTCAGTTTTTCAGAAAGCTGGTAGAATGAAAGACTGAAACTATTCCCTTTCCAGTTAACATGAGTTATAAATTATTTTCCAGAAGATGAGCAAGGGTCAGTATGCTAACATAATGTGCTTTCTTCATGTGCAGTTCTCCAATAGATTCTTAATTTAAGTCATGGAAAAAATATGTATCTTAGAGTGAAATATCAGAGCAAAGCATCATTCAGTGACTTTCTATCTCTCCAATTTTCTAATATATTAGCAAAAAATATGTTTTAGACTCTATGTTATTCTGCTTAAGTATATTCTACATTCACAGGGTTATTTTAGTTTCTTGAATGCTTAGTGATGTGGTTAAATTAAATATTCCTTAGCATTCACATGTCTTAACATACATCATGCAAAGTATAAAACTTACTAGTGATATAAAGACAATAATCCTACAATTTGTAGGGCATGTATGTTGGCTGAATAACAGAGAAAATAAATTTTACAGATCTATTAGTATCTTATATAACAATATTTGTTTCATCATGTATTTTTCTAATTCATTGAATCCACTTAATGTGAATACTGTAAAAAAATTTTCTGCAAAGACAGTGAATAAGCACTGGCAACAGTTTAAAGGAGCAGATCTGTCTACAGTGCACAGTTAAGATAATTATTTTCAGAGTGCTTATTTACTTTGGATTTTATTTTCCCTTGAATGTTTTCAAGGAAAGCTGTGAATATTTATCCCCCTTTTTTGATTAGGAAAGAAGATACGGAGAACACTAAGCAGAGGACTACTAGTTTTTTCACTGCTGAAATGTCACAATTATGGCTAACAACTTTTAAAAAATATTCCAATATAAGGTAATTTTCCTCTCATGTGAGTGCTCAAGAATGTGTAAGAGATCAAGGAGTATGACTGTAGCATGTAATTACACAAGTTACAAGAAAAAAGGAAGAAAACTCAAAGAAGAGGAAAAATGAAAGGAGCTGGTGAAGAACAAGGAAGAAAACGTGTGCTTTGAAATCCATTGCGCCACTTGTAATTGTAAAGATAAGAGCCTGTATCTGTGTCTTCCTCTAATAAAGTGGACTTAATCAAAGCATTGGAGAGGTGAATGTTAAATATTCCTTAAATCCTACTTGAGAATGTTCTCTGAAATTATTGTGAATGCAAGTTCTACATTGTAAAGACACCCCTCCTGGCACAGACTCTTATAATGAAAGGCAAAAACCAACAGTGATAATCTATAGAAATATATGTACATTTTTGTATCCTGGTGAAAACAGATGAAACTATCAACTTAACAATGAGTTTTAAGTGGTACAAGAAATTAAGCATTTCAAAGAAATTGTCTATTAGCCAGAAAAAAATAAAAGAAAAAAAAGAAAAGATAAGAGCTTTCTTTTTAGGCATCATAAGGAGTTATGTCTGGAAGCACTGTTGTCATTGATATTAATCTTTCCATTAACTTATTTAGCATGAATTCATAATCTCACTGACATTTTAAGTAAGGTCTCCACTGTGCCTGAAATAATCAGTTTGTTCTGCATGGCAAAACTATTTACTCTTGTTATGTTAAAATGAATTACATTAAGAAAATCTGTCTTCAGCTGGTAGTTAATTGAGATCAGGGATACAACACCGGTAATCATTTTACAAATGAGTTCCCTATTTGCAATTCAGTTCTGACTAGCAATAGCTCCTAGCAACATCAAGTCTTTGTTGATAGATCGTTATCAACAGAGTTCTTTATAATGTGCCTTGATTAGAAATGAACATATTTTTGCCTACACTTACTAGTGATGATATTGCATGAAACTTAAAATACATACCAAGATTACATACATACATGTCAGATTAAATTTAAACTCAGACAAAGTAGTAATATTCCAGTACTATTTTAACATCAAAACAAAAGCATATCTTGGATTTGATTTTGCAGCAAGTAATTTTTATTTTCATCCTGATTCATAAGGCAGATGGTTGACTTTCTAGTAAAAGTGTGAGTAAAACTTGGTATCACAAATGACATCTGATAGTGCTATCCATGCAGTTATTCCTGCCAACAGAGACCTCTCTAGAAGGAAAAGACTCATACAACTAGCGTCACAGTTGGACTAGATAGTGAAGATGAAACATGATAGTTGTAGGTCCCTTCCTGCTGGAGTGTTCTTTCTGTTATCTTTCCCTTCAGGGGAAAAGCTTAAAAATAAATGGTAGTATTTTGAGTACTGCAGGTCAAGCAGTAAGTCATGGAATTCTTTAAGATCTCCTAAATGGAAGATTTCTTATGATAATATATCTAGTTCCGAAGAAGAGCGAAAAAGTCTGGAAATCAGTTCTCTATTCATCTCCCTTTAAGAAACTAGTGGGGACAAAGAAGTGATAAATTGCATTAGTAGTAAAATGCAGGAAAAATTCATACCATTACACATAGTCAAGTAAGGTTGAGGAAGCCATTCTTGTTTTGGTATGGGACAGGCTAAACAGTCTCAATCAACTTGGTGTGTTCAAATCTAATAAATGCTATCTAAGCCTGATATATACTATATATCTCAAAAGATAGAAGAGAATGTACTGGGGACACAACTACCTTTCCTATATAATATAAAAGTATTAAGTAAATTTTAAAATGTGCTTCTTATTCTATATAAAATAAACATGTTTAATTATTGCATTACTGCAGTGTATTGTGTGAAAAAATAGTTCTAGATCTCTTGTAGTTTTCATATTTTCTGTTACATATTATAGAGAACACCTAAGAATCACCCTAAGCTTATCACCTGAAACATCTTGAAGCTTATTTATAACTCATTACTGACGAACAAAATACTAGTAACTGAAAATCCAACAAATGTAGAAATTTTGAGGTTGAAAGAAGATGTAACAGCAAGCAGTGTACTAATGCCTTTTGGAGTCAATGACCCAAGACTGTGGAGAGATTAGAAATGTTCCACTAACAGCTTTTGCCTTAATATAAGCAGTATATGGCAAGGGAAGTCAACCATGTTTTCTTAAGGGAACATAATTTCTCATTAATTTGTGTACATATGAAATAATTTAAATGAAACGTATAAAAATAACCTAGATTTACTGTAGTAAGAAGATATGGTAACTCTTGGAGAGGGTAATTACTGACTTTGGTTACAGTGAAAGATTTATGAAGATGAAGTAAATGGACAAGAAAAGAAGGCAATTAGAGGGCAGAGTGTTGAGGCGTTTGTCTTTACATACGATGACAATTTATTTAAATATATTTTAAATAATATTGTCTGTAACAGACAATATAGTGAATTAATCTTGAGAAAAAAAGTTTCCGAAGCAAAATAATTTAATCTTCAGAATGTTGTATATGCCATGATTACTGACCATAACACACAAATAAATTTGTGTAATGATTGAGTATATGCTTTCCCTGGAAAAGGGTTGAAATATTGAAATTTATATTTTCTTTTTCTTATTTTTTTTTCTATGAGCTTTCAGTTTTCTTCTCAAGTTAAACAGAATTGAAACAGCAGAACTGATTTTAATTTATGTTTGATTCTCAATTTATCCTCACATGAGAACTTCCATGTTCAGAAAACTAAATATCAAAAAATCACTGAGCATTCATATTGAAAGATAGAACCCAATCAACCTAATTGTATCCTCCTTTTAGGTAACAGCTCAGTGGCTCTAGTTTAAGATTGCATAAATCCAGAGGTATTTCCTTAACAACTTCTAAAATTTTACGTTCACCTTGATTTTTGTCACAACCTTCTGCATTAAACTTCATTGTAACTGACATTTAAGCAAATAGGGACTGAACTGGAAAAAGTTAAAAGCAGTAAAAAATATGGCTAATTACTTGTGGCCAGAATTTTTACCCAGAAATTTGTGATTGTCTATCCAATTGACAGGTCTTAGCCACCAGAGTAGAACTGTGTTCTACTCACCAGAATTCATATTCATTTCATGGTAACTGCAATTGGATGAAAAAAAAAAAAAAAGAAAAACAATAATGGGGATCATTCCCAGGGTAAATTTGGATTTACTCCTTGAACTATCGTGACATCACCAAAACTAAAGGCAGATAAGTACTTTGTTTATTGGTGTGAATATATATTAGCATCTGCAGTAAGTAGGCAAATTAGTATTAAGAGGAAATGGCATTTTTTGTTACTGTGTTTTCATGAAAGGCATCCATGTTAAGCTTCTATCTTTCTAACATAAATTGTAAAGGAAGACATAAGTTTTCTGAGAATGGAAATATACTGTATCACAGGAATTACTCCTATTTTGGAATTATTTTCTCCCTCAAATATAAGAAAAATAACACTTTTATTAAAGTCTGCTTTAGATGGAGATTGGATAATTACAGAAAGGTATGAAACTTGCTTTTCATACAGCAGACCCAATTCACAAGTCATTTTATTCACACTAGGAAAAGCAGCTTTAAAAAAAACCAAAACCAAAACAGAGAAATACCTATATACAATGCCTTCTGGACATTTAATGAACTTTTCATAAAGCATTAAGATTACAAACAATAAATTAGGTATATAGACTGATTTTTTTTTAAAGGTAATTGAGTAAATTCCTACATGTTCATTGTAGCTGTAGTGCGTTGACCCCAGTCAGTAGACAGTCACCCACCATACCTTCCACTTATACCCCTCTCCCAGTGGATGGGATGAAAAGTAGAAGACAAAAAGATACATGGTTCAACATTAGGATAGTTTTCTAAGAAAAACACAAGCACTTGCAAGCAAAACTAAACAAGAACTCGAGTCACTGTTTTCCACTGGCAGGCAGATATCCAGTCACTTCCTCAGTAGCAAACTCAGAGCATGTAGCAGTTCCCTGAGAGGCAGGCATAATAACCACAAATATCCTCCTTTCCCTGGGCTGAACATGACATCTTATGACATGGAATATCCCTTTGGTCAGTTTGGATCAGCTTTCTTGGCTACAACAGAAAGACATGAGACTTAGGTCAGATGAGATGTGAGATGTTAACTCACATCCTCTTGCCCAACCCCAGATAACAGGTTCCTGGGAGAAAGGAAGTGAGCAGAGTGAAAATCTTGACACAGTTGGGCATAGACTATGATGCTGTGATTGTAATGCTAGAAACCTACACAGCAAACAGGAATGTAGGAGGTTCCACATAAAATTAAAAAACCTCTTTTTCATGGTGAGGGTGACAGAACACTGGAACAGCCGTCCCAGAAAGCTTTTGGGGTCTCCTTCTCTAGAGACATTCGAAACCTGCCTGGACATATTCCTGTCTAATTTAGATTAGACAGTAGGAAGAACTTCTTCATCATGAAGGTAGTGACACAGTGAAAGGGGTTGTCCAGAGAGATGGTGAAGGTATCATCCCTGAAGACATTCAGGACCAGGCTTGATGATGCTCTGAGCCACCTGATCTAGATAAATATGTCCCTGCTTACTGCAGAGAAATTGGAGTAGTTGACTTTTAGAAGTACCTTCCTTTCATACTACTACATTGCTGTTTTCCTTGCTCTAGTGTTGGAAAAGGAGGTCATACAAGCACAATAATTATAATTTTAATGATCATGCAAATGACAGTATATTCCTGTTCTTAGGTGCAAAGAAAAAAAAATCCTGTATAAAACATAGGTAGTACCTGGGAGCTGAGACTGGTGAAAGTTATGTAAGATTCACAGAACTTAATATTTTTATAACTAAGTAGCATTCAGCTTGCTGCTTAGAAGCAGTGTTTATTTTTTGTGGGGTACTAATATAGTGTAAAAGAGATAACAGCTATGGTTTTCATTATTTCTGCAGTTAAGTCTGTAGTTTGTCCCTATGCCTACCTCTCATACTGTCTTCAAGTAGAAAAAATTTAACAGGAGAAAGATAGTTACAGTCAGGTTGTTCTGGTGAACATCAAAATCGTTTTGACAGATTTGTTACATTATTCATTCCACCACAGTAAAGGAAAGGCAGAAGAGACTCATATGTAGGCAACAGCAATAAACATTACTTTTCACACAGAAGAAACTGTTAGTGTTCTGCTGTAACTAACTAGTGCTGCTTACATCTAGACAATTGTTTGTTACTCAGCAATTTTCCTAAACTGTTCATGAAATACTAAGAAGCCCATCTGCTTTATGGAAGAAACACAATTACTTTGAATATAGGTTTCCCATGAGGTATTTTGTCTTCCTTAGTAAACACAAAAAAGTAGAATCACCTCTCAGAAAGCCACAGGAATCATTGCATATGTTGAAATGCCTGTCAGAGTAAAGGAGAAATAGGATAATTTCAATTTGATTTGTACTTCAGATTATTAGGTCTATAGGACCACATTAACTCAGGGCTTTATTTTACACTCTAATCCACACATCCACTATGCCAAGTCAAAAGACTTCATTGTGTTAGTTCATTTACTAAATGGGGGTATTACCACCTGAAAATTGAAGATACAAGTGAGGAATCAAAACTAGCACAAATTTTGCTTCTATTACCAGACTTGCAGCCTCTGGAATAAGCACACCCTACCATGAGCTTGCCTGCAGGATAGCACAGATTCATCTCCACAAATGTGCTCCACTTCTACAGTCCTTTGTTCTCCTCACCAGAAAAACATAGTCCAGGAATGCAAGAAGGGCCTATTCTGAAAGGAGGAAAGGCATGAGAGTTGTTCACGTGAATGCTACAGCAGTGAGCCACAAGCAAATCAAGACAGATGATCTGCATGGACAGACTTGAGTACTTAGCAAGCAGCAAATTGTAGCCCACATTCAGAAAATTGTTACTAGCAGCATTATAAGCTTGTAACCGATCTAGCAGAGTCCAGGAAAGCTTTCAGCAGCTATGTAGTAAGAGACTATTTCTGTTTTTAAAGAGTTGACTAATTGTCCTGGTTTCAGATGGGATAGAATGGGTTTTCCTTCTAGTGTGTGCTCTGTTTCAGAATTGCTATGAAAGGAATGTCAATATTGCAGATAGTTTTATTTGTTGTTAAATGATGTTTATACCATTTGAGAACTTTTTCAACTTCCCATAAAAAATTAGATGGACCATATGCAGAAAAATAGAGTTTCCATCTATGTATATCCAAGCATGATGCTTGGTATATAAGTGTGTTGACAGTTGGATTGGGAATCCAAGATCCCTGTTTAGGTAGCCAATTTATCAGGCAGTAGGAGTGACTTGGTCTTGTACATTCTTTTAACATAATGATTATTATTATTGTTATTCTGTCTATGAATCTGTCTTTATCTCAACCCATGAGGTTTTTATTCTCTTTCCCCTCCTTTTTTGCTCTCTTGTCCTTACATTTCTTGGAGGAAAGGAGAAGCCAGCAGCAGCTTCCTGGTCCTAGTTACTGTCTGGGGTTAAACCATGACACTGATTCAATAACAGAGGGATGAAAAGAAAGGCTTGGCATGTAAAGGCTTGGCAAAGTTTATACTGATGCTCACTTTGTTTAGTAAACTGTGTAGAAAAGAGAAGATAATCCATTGGTATCTTCAATTTTTCTCTTTTGGGAATGGAGATTTAAGTGAACACAGCTCAGATTGTCCTGAGCATTAAAGAAGCTCTCTGGGATTCTCTTTACCTTTCTTTTTCTTTTCTTGCTTAGG
Organism: Turnix velox; assembly: GCA_013400935.1. NCBI lineage: Eukaryota > Metazoa > Chordata > Aves > Charadriiformes > Turnicidae > Turnix > Turnix velox. The sequence goes on along the minus strand of VZTY01012513.1, from coordinate 81,264 downwards.
CTGCTAAAGCTTCATGAATTAAACAGTTTATTAAAAGATAAAAAGAAAAATAGCAATACTTATCCCACTTTTACTTTCTTTCTATTCTGAAAAAAGTAGTCTCTCTTATATTTTCAATGGCATGTGTTAAAATACTAAATTACTAAAAAAAAAAAAACAAGATTAAAATATATGAGTTAAGGCTTTAGTTCTACAAGAAATTATTCCAGGATTGTTCTTACTTCTTCTAGTGCTGATATAAGCTTCCTGGAATGTAGGGTTGTAAAGTAACCTTTCCATTGTCTTTCCACCAAACAGAAATAAAAGGTTTGGAGAAACTGACTCTAGCATAGTTTTCTTAACTTGGGGATTCTTATGCTTTTTTCTTATTGTACAATATCAAAACAACAATTTTAGTTTAGAATTGATTTTTTGATTTAATTTCTGAAGCTAAAGAATATCCAATGAGTCCAGAGAGATAATTATTAAGGTTAAGTTTTTCTTCATTATTTGAAAAGAAAAAAAAAATTTTCAGTGGTTAATAGAACGGCAAGTTTAAACTACATATAAATATTTCAGAAATAATTTTTATTTTACATTTCCTATTCCATATATTGTCTTGAGTTAATCAATCATAACATCCATTGAAAATTTTGCATGTATCTGAAGTCACATAACTTTTGGTCATAAAGTGTTCATATGCATGTTTTAGACATATACAGTGGGACAGAAAACTCCCCAAAAGACGTTTGAAAAAATTGTCATCAGATGTATATCTACATTTTACTACAAATAAGCTTCATTTAGGATACTAAACTCAGGTGGAGGTTGAGGGGGAGTGGGAGGACAAGTATTTATACAACATCTAATCTGAAAGGGGAGAACAAGCCTGAAGTGCTTTGCTGTTTTCAAGCAAAATTATATGAAAAGAGTCACGAACTTGTAACCCTTACGAATTTCAAAGCACTCATTAATGTTATTAGTTTGCTTATTATGAGAATTATCCCATGCATAGAATCACAGAATGTCAGGGATTGGAAGGGACCTCAGGAGATCATCTAGTCCAATCCTACTGACAGAGCAGCAACAGGTAAATCAGCTTTGACAGCTCTCCCATAGGCCCCTTTAGGTACTGGTAGGATGCCAATGCCAGGAGGTGTCTATGGAGCCCTCTTTTCTCCTGGCTGAACTCCACCAAGTCTCTCAGCCTGTCTTCAGAAGAGAGGTGCTTCAGCCCTCTGATGACCTTTGAGGCATTTTACTTGACCCACCCCAACAGGTCCATGTCCATATTATGATGGTTCCTCTAGAACTAAAAACAGTACTCCAGGTGGGTTCTCATGAGAGCAAAGTAGAGGAGCAGAATCACCTCTCTGTCTGCTGACCACAGGTCTTCTAATGTAGACCTGAATGCTTTCTGGACTTCTTGCTTTCTGGTCTGCCTGCACACAATGCTGGCTCATGTTCACCTTTTCATCCACACCATTTTCTACCGGTCTGTTCTCTATCATGTTGCCCCCAGCCTGTATTGATCATGAGGATTGTCCTGAACCAGGTACAACACTCTGCGCTTGGTCTTGTTGAAATTAGTAAGTTTTGCATGGGCCCACTCATCTAGTTTGTTCAGGTCACCCAGATAAAATCCTGTCCCTCTGGTGTGTCAGCCACATTACTCTGCTTGGTGTCATCTACAGACTTGCTGAGGGTGCAATCAATGCCACTCTCTTTATCACTGTTGAAGATATTAAAGAGCACTGGTCCAGTACAGATCCATGAGGAACACCACTTGTCACCCCCTCTCCATCCAGGAATCTAGCCATTGTTCAGTGCCCTCTGGATGTGATCATCCTAGCAGTTCCATATCCACGAAGCAGTCCACCCATCAAATCTGTATGTCTTCATCAGCAACAGATGGTTATGGGGAAACATGTAGAGGCCTTGCTGAACCAGACAAATGATACTCACTGGTCTTATCATGTTCACTGATGTATTTACTCCATTGTAGAAAGATACTATATAAGTATCATAGTGATTTCCCACTCGTGCATTACAAAATGTTTTATAATGTTTATAATGTAGGTGAAAATCAGTGCCACATGAAATACGACAGCACCTGCAAAAATAGAACTTAGCTCTTTACCCTAGTAAAATGATTTACAGTAGATTACATCTTTGTTGTGTGATTTAATAGCATGATCATGAAAAGCCATCAGTAAAATTCTGTTAACATTGTCCCAGGATTTATTTCCTGTATTTTCCTATATATTCTTATTACTCAGTACTCCTGTTTGTACCTGATTAAAAAGGACACTAAAGGAAAAGAATGGAGAGAATAAGAGCAATCTCTTTGTCTGATTAATGTCCTCACTACTCAAGCTCACCTCTTCACTACTAAATATATGCTGTGTTTGATTTGATTTATTTCATAGATGTTTTACAGGGAAAGAAAGCATAGTTTTTCTGGATGTTATCTGTCTAACATCTTGTCCTCCATTAATACTGTTGCTGCTTTTTACTACTTGGAAGCTTTCTTCTCTGCAGTTCATCAGCTGTTTGGAAACAAAGGAGTGAATTTAATTTGTAGATGATTCAGATAATCTACTGTCCATATTCACCAGATGCTTGAGAAGCAAGAGTATCAGACTGAACTGTCAGTGCCTAAGCATTCTTTACAATTCTTAAATAAGTAAATTCAATCCCTTTCACAGAAGAACCCAGGAGACCTCGTGTATTTGGTGTGTATGGATTGTGCAGTAACAGGTTCACAATGTTCAGTCTAAACTATTTAATTGTTGAAAAGAAATGTGTAGGAATACCTCTGGGAATTCTTAATACCATTGACTGACTCTGCTGACCTAATACTCTTTGCCCTGTCTCAAAGGTAGACAACATTATGGCATTACAGACACACACATAGACACAAATCTCTCTCACTCTCCCATTCACTTCTTCCATAGAACTTTTCAACATGGTCAAATAATTCTGATTCTCTTTTAGCTCAAATCTGTAAGTCCTGTGTACCGCCTTTATTTGTGTATATATGTGTACGTACAAAGTTATAGCACAGAAAAGTTTCTAAATAACAGACCTGCCCCTCCATTTAATATTTTTAGTATTTTTCTATTGAAAAGGGTTTTTTGTTCCTCTTAGTTACATTATCCATGTTTGATCCTAATCCATTGCATTTAGCTTTTCTGACAGGTAAGATATTATTAAAATTTTAGCTTCCTTTAATTCTGTGTTTTCTCAATTAAAAAAATTATTGCAGTAACTAGAATTATTTTTTTCTGCAGACTTGGGTATAAGTAGTTTATTTTTATTTCTTTTTGCATTTTCATTTTTAAAAATCTGAATATTTTTCAATCCTTTGGCTAATTAACTCTGATTATTAAAATATATCAATTTGACATTTTTTGATTTACCTGTGAACTCTTGTCTTGAATATTCTAATTTTTGGCTACTAAGCTATGTACATTTGTTGCCTTGTTTAGTATTAGTTCCATCCCTCATTGAGTGTTTATGTAATTTTTTTTTTTATTCCTCCCTGAAATGCTTATCTGTTTAATTAGATATTTTAACAGGCTGTATGAACAGACTGGCTTTCTAGTGTTAAGCCTGTGATAATTTCCTCTATATCTTTTCCCTACAACACCTTTTAAACATTATTTTGATCTGTTTAAAGTTTTATTGCACATTATGCACCTTCATGAGAAGTGCTTTTATGGCTGCCCCTGTAAAGAACACAGAAATCTTTACTTCACATAAATTTCTTTATAGTCCTTATATATAAATAAAGTATTTGTCTGAGGCTTATACAGTATTTCCTGTGATTCTGAAGATTGAACTACAACAATTACTTGATTACGAGTAAACTGCAGCAACTACCACAAATTTCCTCTTATGTTCCTTTTTTATAAGGGATTCTGAAAACGTGGAGAGAAGTATATCCTAATTTGCCTACCTTATTGTGTGACTAAAAAACCAGTTTTTGAAGCTGGGCTGTTGCTGAATGTTAATCAGTCTGCTTCAAGGCCATTGCTGTTTCTACAAGCCTGTATTAGTCCCTCATTCCTGTTCATCAGCACCTATTTGTGATTGATGGTCTTCTTCTTTTGACACTGCATTAGTGTCAAAAGTGCATTAGACAGAAGTATTGCTAATGATATTATATTCAAGTTTAGTCCAGTGTTAAGAAGTTTGGACTGTCAAATACAATTTGGCTTTAACTTGACAGACTGGTGCTTACATTCCTATATTATGATAATTGTTCTACTGTTTATATATTAAAACTATTCATAAAAGACTGACTGCTTCCTGGTTAAAGGCAACCACAGAGGCAAACAGGAAATTAGTGTGTACAGAAGTTAGAAAAATCTAAGTTGTATTCTGACTTTTATGAAAATCAAGTTGCTTCTTACATGCAGAAATTTTGGGAAGACATCAGTGCTTATTTACTGAATATATGCATTCAGATACTCTATTGGGAGAGGTATAATCCTCACCAGGGTTGTACAATTTAATGAATTTTTATTTAATTACTCTAGGGATTAATGGCATAGTTTTATAAGGAATGTAGGAATGCCATTTCCATAATATTCTTATAAGGAATACAGTTCCTACAGGGTTGACTTTTATCTTTCTTTAAAATCTGGCACTTAGGTCAATGAATAAACAAACACAAGAGATAACATTAGTCTAGAATTTTAAATGTAAAATAAGTTGTATAAAGCAAAATAAAGGTAAAACTAGACTCTTATGAGTAGCAACAGAGAATTTTACTGAACATGCATGCCTTCCTTAATACCTATGGAAGAGAAAACAACAGGAAACCACTTTCTGGTAATAAAATATTGCAGTCTGTCAAAAAAAGGAAAGAAATAGTTTCATAAGAACTGTAAGGGTCCTTGTCCTGAGGCTCTGTATGAGTAAAAAAGTCTTCTTAAGTCAAACAATCAAATACCCAGGGCAATAATAATAGAAATGGGTCATTTTCAGTAGACTTCATTTGCTCCAAGTTATTTTCTTCCATGTCTAGTCCCTGGGGTCAACCCAGAAGCAAAGTGAGTAGATGAATAAGCAGCTGGATTCCCCATGTAGCATCAATTCAGACACTACCACTGAAAGTGACGGAATTTCAATTATTTATACATATGGGGCATTTTGCTCAGAAAGAAATAAAATTGTAATAAATTCATAAGTCACTTCAAAAAAATAATTATTTTAGTTGAATATTTAATATTTCAAGGTGAGGGAATAGTTTAATGATGACATTTAATGAGACACAGCTAAGAAAGACAGTTATAAAGATAAAATGTACATATATTACTATTTCATAAAAAAATAAAGGTTGATATTTATGTGTGTTTATTCATGTCATGTTTTCAGAGTAGGCAGAGTTGGCAGCTGGTATGAAAGTGATGTTGGTAAAAAAATGATGAACAGCTGAATGCAACTGATGAAAAGGATGTTCCAGACCATATAATGTCATATTCAACATAGAAATCTGGGGGAATAAGGAGAAAGGGGGCAATGTTTGGAATGGATCCTTTTCTCTGCACAAGTAACTGTTACATATGATGGAGCCCTGCTTTCTTGGAGCTAAACACCTGGCTGCTGATGGGAAGTAGTGAATGATTTCCTTCTTTTCCTTTGCTTCTGTGAGCAGCTTTTGTTTTATCCAATGAATTGCTTTTATCTCAACTCACAAGTTTTCTCAGTTTCAGTCTTCTGATTCTCTTCACCACCCTCAAGGGGGGAACTGAGAGAGTTGCTTCATTCTCCTGCTTGCAGGTTAGTGTTAAATCATGACACTTGATAAACACCTACAGCACATTTCCATGAAAACAATATGACAATTGTTAATTATCATCATGTAACAAAGTTGTTGAACAGCATATGTATGCTTTGAAATTAATTAGTTTTGCCTAAGTAAAATATATTGAACCTTCTTTTTTCATAATTTCTTTTACACAAGATGTGATAAAACAACATCTAATATTGCCAAGTA